>APFE030223949.1:58026-106681 GCA_000404065.3 Pinus taeda | reverse complement strand
CCATGCTCAGTAAAAGAGGCTTTGGCCAAAATTTGGAGTGGATCGGGCGTTTTCCTTCGTTTTTGTGTTTTGGCCAACCGTCCTTGGAGCACCTTCGTTCTCGTCGGTATTTTTGACATTTCTTTAAAACTATGACACTTGTGCAAAAAATGAAGGAGGTTTTTCTTCTTTGGCATGTTGTGGACAAAACCTCTCTCAGTTTCCCAAAATTCATCTTTGATTTCTCTGGAACATTATTTGAGTGCGACTTGTCCCGATGTGTGAAACGAGGAATTTTGTCGAAATGGAGCGAAATGAAGGGGATAGGGGGCTTCTAAATTTTTGGGGAAATTTTTGGGAGTAGGGAGGGGTGTTAGGAAGCAGGGGAAAGTGGAATCTCAGAGTTTGATTGAGGGGAAGGGGTCCAAAAGGGCAAAACACAGGCCCAACCTAGAAAATTGCCAGGTTGTAGCTAGAAACTAGGGTTTGTGGAAAAATGAGGATTTTGGGGGATCTGAGTGTTAGGAAGTGCTTAATAAAGTATATTAAGGATAGGGGAAGGTGTATGAACATCAGGAAACAAGTTTTGCCATTGATTTGACCGTCCAAGAGAAATTGGCTTCAAAACCCTAGGAGAGGGAAATGAACTTGCCAAGGCACAACTGAAGCATGAGCAAGATGTAAAATGACTCATTAGACACTGAGATGATAATGACAACCCTATGAATGATGATAGACTCAGCTGAATAGGGACATAGGCTGACATTTGGGCAACTTTAGGAGGAGTGAAAACAAGCCCTAGACCTAATGCCTAGTGACCAAATTTTGCTTGAAAACTCTTTGAAAAGACAAAATTTGACCTTAACACTCTGAAACCACTTTGTAAGAGCATATTTGATCACTAGAGGAAGGCTGGAAAGACTGACACTAACACAGCCTTCCCCTGGGATACCCCTTGTGACATGTCGGTAGGATGAGTAGTTCATCTTTCTCTTGTCGAGACATCCTACCCATGCAGTCTGTTTCTCATGGGAAGTACCTCTCATCTGGCCAATGAGAAGGGAAATGAGGATAGGGACCATAGTAGTACCAATGGACGCATCGTGTTACTACTGTACTCCCTATGCTAGGATGATATTGATCTGGGATCAATGAAACTGACTTCGGGTTAGTATGAGTGGTTTGAAATATTCTCTTTTGGAACTGACGTTGGGTCAGTAAGAGTGATATAACTCACTCTCTTTTTGGAACTGCTTTTGGATCAGTAAGAGTGGTATGATACACTCTCTTTATTTGGAACTGATTTTTGGATCAGTAAGAGTGGTATGAGACACTCTCTTCATATGGGACTGAGTTTGGGTCAATAGAGAATGGTATAAGACATTCTTGATCAATTCTTCTTCTTCATGGTTCAACAGAGCAGGTAGTGCAAGGAACTAATGGTAGAGATAGTATAGTCTGGCAAATGGATCGGCGGATGGTGTTCTCCCTAGTGAGGGAGTGTTAAATTTGGAAACTAGGGTCAAACTCCATGTGGGTCATATTATTTGTGGCAGCGAATATTTTTCTTGGATTCCTCTCATCGAGAGGTGTAGGATTGATCTAAAGATCATCTGATTCCAATCAATATTCATGGAGATATGGATTTATTTCTGTTATGGGACAATTCGTCAATGTCAGCTAGCAGCTAAATTGGCCCCACTTGTGCTCAACCTTTTAGTATAAATAGAGGTGCCTTGAAGTCATTTAAACACACACTCTTCTTGTGATCTCTTCCTCTCCACTTGTTTCTGGGTTTTTGGTGGGAGGAAGAGATCCTAAGAGACTATGAAGCCCTAAGAAGAGGATGCCCTAGCTCAATGCTATAATGGAGAAGGCATGTCCTAGATCTGAACGCTACCATGAGAAGGAAGAGTCTTGGATGTGCCCTTGTCACAGTCAAGAGGGGTAGTAAAGTGTAAGCCCTTAATGCAGCCAAGAAAAGGGTCTCCTGTCTAAGGGAGTTTCAATGCTATCCAAGGAGCCCTAGCCACAGAAAATAGGAGGAAGTTTGCAGCCCTATAAACGAAAGTCAGTGTAGGAACATCTGGACCCTCTTAAGAGGGATATGCTATTATGCCATGCCCTCATCCGCAATGCTAAAAGAATCAAGGATGCAGTCAATGGAGGTCTCTTGTAAAAGCCTTCGCTGTCATGAGGAAGCCCCCTGCCTAAACACAAACCTAAAGGGAGATACCTTATCTGCTGATCTAAATCAAGGCAGCCCTAAATGCTGTCTATAAACGCTGTTCTAGCCACAGTAGGAGGAGAGCCCTAGCAACCGTTAAGGGAGAAGTATAACTGTTGTGAAAGGAAGGTCTTATCACAGTCAAAGGAGGCCTATATTAGTAGACAAAAGAACCTCAACCACGACGAGAAAGAGATTGATCAGTGTGTACATTTGAGAGCTGTTTCAAGGGTCAAATTAAAGGGCTGAACTTCTTGCTGCTAGGAGGTTTGATGGAGCTCTTGTTGGAGGGATATCAGTCACTCTATAGGCTGTCATAATCATGTTCTAAGGACTGTTTTATGCCACTGTAATAAGAAGAGAGCATAGATATAGTTCTCTGAATAGTAAAGGCAACAACCTTTCCTTGGAGATCAATTGCAGTCAAATCTGGGTAGATTTTGAGGACTGTTAGGACACTGCACCTTGGACCTGTTAAAGGAGTCTAGTTGCTCTGCTAGGCTGTAAGCCATAGCAAGCAACTAAGACTGATTAGTGCAAGTGGATGATGGTTGCGACATATTGGATGCCATGATGGGTGCAACATTGGGTGCAGCTCAGTGATGGGAGCAGCATAGGGCTGAGAGCATCTCAGTGATTGGGTGCAGCACAGTGACAGGTGCAGCATGATGATGAGGTGCAACAATATGATGTGTGTAGCATGGTAATGATGTCCAAGATGATGATTGGGTGCAGCATAGTGAGGTGCAACATAGTGATGGAGTCACCTTGGATCAGTGGAGGTAGTATGCCTTCAACTCAGCGCAGATCAACTACCTCATATGCTATCTTCTTAGAGAAGATCTCTACTCTTATTTTGATAAGTCAAGATACTGACTTCTGATGTATATGTACTATCTCTCTCTCTGCTAAACTATTGAAGAACATATAAGAAGCATTGATCAAGGGTTTCCCCACATTGGGGTTTGTCTCTGGCTAGTGCCACATCTTATGTCCTCTAGTCTTGGCTTGTCTTTTGCGATTTATTTTTATGTTCTATCTGCATTTTACTATCATGTTAAATGTGATTGCTAATATGGAATTGATATTGAGCTTGTTGTCGCACAAATTGTCACGACAACACTCAGACTGGGGGCTGTCACCTTGATCCCTGATCTCTCCGTTTAAGCCGTCTCCCAAGGCTAAGGGGGGTAGACCCTATGGGACAAAGGCAGACCAACTGTGGACCAGTTGGGTTGGGAGACACAACAAGGCAAGAAAAGTACTTGATTGATTTTAGAAGTTAATGTACCAGTGCCTTATGGAGTAATTGATTAAATAATTGTTTATCAAATGCCACAGAAATATGAACTTTGTAATTCCACCATTAACAATCATTTATCATGAAATAACCCGAGCAAAGATTAATTTTACCAAATGCGAGATAATCAATAAATGTGCAATGCCTTAACAATACTCCGGCAATTAAAATTCAAAAGATTAAACGCTTTAGACAACCATGCAATTTTAAATGCTGACCAGTTAACACTTTCATATAGCTAATCTTCAAATAAACATTTAAACATGTTTAACTATAGAGAAGTGTAACATAAATACCACAAAAGACAAAAATTAATTTTCAAATCCTTTTCAAAATTTCTTTAATTTTTTTTTTTTTTATATTTGTATATTTTTAATGAAATGAAACTAAACTTAAGCAAAAAAATGAAACTTAAAATTATTAACACTAAACTAAACTAAATGAAAAGGAAAATAAACTAAAACTAAGAAACTAACTTTAAAAAAAAATCAAATATTAAACTAATCTAAATCTAAAATTTAATTTTAAAACTAAATAAAGAAAAAACTATAAAAAATTTCTTTATGCCTTTTTTAATTTTTAATTTTTATGTTTTTTTGATATTATTTTTAAAAATCAGAGTAAAACAAAACAAAACTGTAACGTATCTGAAGACTATGAGCTAAATAAAAATTAAAACGTGATCTAATATATACAAAAAGTGAAATTTATAAAATCTAAAAATTGAACTAACACCTAACAAAATATGAACGCTAACTATATACAATTCAAAACCTAAAAAAAAATCGAATTTTCTTTTATGGTTTTACTACCTACGCATATATAAAAAAAAATCCCAACCCGTCATAAAAAATCAAATTTTATAATGCGTGACCTTGCATTGTATCGTTTCAGCGTTTTTTTCTTTTTCTTTTTGTGCGTGGGCGTGTGCAGGCCCCGCGAAAGGAGAAGGGAAGAGCCAGAACAGAGGTTGTTGTTGCATGGAAGAGTGGCAAGGGAGGAGCTGCGAGGAGAGGTTTGAGGTTGTGCGTGTGCAGGTCCGACTAGTAGAAGGAAGAGACAATGACAGCGCGAGGAGTAGCGTAGGAAAAAAAAATTGAATGGCAGCTGTGGATTGCTGAAAGCAAAGATGGACGTACGTGAGGGCAATGTTGCGTGTGAGGAACAGGCAGCGACGGAAGGTTTGGAGTTAGGTTGTGTAGGGTATGCAGAGGGAAAAAACACGCTGAGAGATAGCTGCGTGGAGGAGAGCTGGGGTTTCTGGATAAGGAAAAGAGGGAAAACCTGGCAGGGAAAACTGTAATTTCCTTGCAAGTGAATGCTGGGCAGCATGAAAAGGTAGATGGATAGGAAAAACATCCTTGCAGAAAAACCGAGGTTGCCAGAGGGCTTGTTGGCAGTAATCAAGCAATCATAGCTTACTCAAAATTCGAAAATCTTCCTGGAAATGAAACCCCAACAAGCAGATAGCTTGGACAAAACTTCGACTTTTCTTCAGAAAAATTAAAAACTCGTTGAATATTATCCCTGCAAAATGATGCTGAGGCCAGATCTTACCCTCCAGGGCCTAGATCTGGGTTCAGGAAAAGATTGTATCCTCAGCTCCAAAACCTGTCACAGTAAAAGCAAAATTTCCCAGAAATAATATGTGCAAGGATAAAACTAAAACCCTACAGATCAAGTGCTATATTTACAGATTTATGACTTTACAATAGCCAGATTTGTCAATAATCCACAAAAATACTTCAGGATTTTAGATTTACTATGAGATACTTCAGAAAACCTCTCATGCATTTAAAAGATAAACTTAAATGATAAACCTAGGATCAAAACTGGCTGGGCTCTTCAAGAAAATGCTTTCCGAGAGTTGGTTGGTTTAAGCCAAGAACTTCCCCAAATGCCCGTTGATCTTCACAATCTAGATTTCCTACACAGCTCACTTCAACTATCAATAAAGAGGGAAAAAACAGTACTAAAATCCAAATCCAATGGAGATACCTGCCATTATTTTCAGAAATTTTATTACCATTCAAACTCTAGTGAATAAACAAGATACCTGTGTTCAACAACACTCTTCATCATGCTATTACCAACCGCTGAAATTAAATTTATGCAGAAAAATTAAACAACTTACAACATTTCAGAAGAGTAACACCAGCAAGATTTCAACCCCAAAGTCTTTCTTTATTGCACAAGAAAAAGGTTACAAGAGAGCTTTCTTCAGCACAAGACTCATAGATTGTTTGGGCCACGCGATAATAGAGTTAATATGGAAAATTTAAGTAAATTTGCTATTAGCATAGAACATACCTAAAATTAACATCCCAACCGGACAATAATTTACAAAATGCTTTAACAACAATTTTAGCAGAGATCAAGATGACTAGAGACTCAACTGACTCTAATTTATAGATAAATCCTTCAAATGGAAAAATAACGGCTAGTTTCTTTGATCCTTGTCAAAATAGTCTTGGCCGTTGATAAATACTTCAAGATCTTTAAATTTTGACCCTTGATTTTTTATTTTGAGGAATTCTCGAATTTATCATTTAACTCCACATTAATTAACTCAAAATTAATTATTTTGAGTTAATTTCCTTAAAAATTTGACTTTGACTTAACCACCAAAATTTGACTTTGACTTAACCACCAAGGCCCAAGGGTCCAATTTTTTTTGAAATATACAATATTCCTTTGGTGGAGGACCTTTAAAAATCGACTCTTTTAAGACCCACGAATTTTTCCATTTGGAGAATTGATTTTCGTAAGACAATTTAAATTTTGACTCTAATTAATTAATTTTCTAGCTTACGATTTAATTTTAATTTTCTAGAAAAATCGATGTTGCACGGGTTCCCGAACCCAAGGGTGGGGTTCTCGAACCCGTCCCAAGTTCTTGTCCCCAAGTACCGAATTCGGGTACGGGTGCTTCTGAGAAGAACCCATAAGAACCGGGTTCTTCTATGAAGAACCCGGTTCTCCGTTAAAAAAAATTGGCTTCTTTTGTCTTGACAAGTACAAAGAACCCTGATGATGGGTACTTGGAACCCCAAAATTAGGTTCTTTAGGGTTCTTTGGGGTTCATTTTAGTTTTTATCTTTAATTTTTTAATTGATTTAATGCGTTACCCGTAATATTCCAGGTAGCTAGTTTTCATCTTGCGAGAGGAATTGGAGTACTTATGCCTTTATTCATTTAGTAAAGAGAAATAGATTGGGCTCAAAGAAGGCAGAGAACTTAGTGTACATTCATAGCACACTTTGTCTCATATCTCGAAAATACCTTAGGTACAAGGAGGATCCTTTCAAGAGACGAGACCAATACACAGATGATGTTATGTGTGTGGACGAGGAAATACAACTAGATGGCCTTATTGAGCTACCTCCAGTCACTATGGATGAGCATGAACCTCAAGATGAGAGTGATTCCTACTTGGAGAGCATGCTAATTGAAGATCTGAGTGATGTTGATGACATGGCTTGAGGAAGCCATTGTTCACTATTAGCTATTTTTATTTTCGTATTTTAAAATTTCCTAGTTTTTGTTTGGAGATGCCTTACGGAAAAATTTGAATGTAGTATGACAATGGACTTATATCATGATTCTTATTAATACGTAAACTCCAATTTGCACTTGATATCAAACTAGAAATTTTGAAATTTCATTGTGAATGTTGAATGTTCAATGATGTGCATGTTTAAATATTTAAAATTTAAATCATAAATATTTTAGTTTTCTTGTTTAAAGTTGAAAAATATACAAATTCATATATATTACAATTTATAAAATATAATATTTATATATTATATATATATAAATTATAATATACCCCTGATGAACCCACGCACTCTGTTTCAAAAAATTACATACCTGTCCCCATACCCATACCCGTCCCCGAACCCATGTTTCTTGGCAACATAGAGAAAAATTAATTAATTTACACGAGGGGATTTCATATTTTTCCAACCCTAAAATACATAATATTTTACATTTATAAGACTCAAAGAGAAAATACACATTAAGCTTAGATCCTACACATGAGGCTTAGACCCTCAAGACACATAACCCATCCGTGACACAACATAATCTAGTAGACCAAGTGGTTTGTAATAAAATAATTAAGCCAACTAGCTTAAATTATTACCAAACTGCTTTTACATTAGACTTGGCTAAAACACTAGGACTCACCTAAGAATTTGACAATAAATTTCACCCCATCTTTGGGGGTTTAAGCTAGACGGGAAAAAACTCTTCTAATTAGCCTTGTTTAGAAACACAGGTAATCAGTGAGGTTAAAAACCCTCATAGGATAAAATTAGTAATCAAAATTATAGGCTTACCTAGGTTGTTACATAGACTCAAGGTCTTACTAGGATTATTTACATCATATAACTTGCTAAATGGGGTGACCATGACACATGCACTGCTGATAAGTGATCTGATCCCGTTGGAAAAAATTGGCACTTCCGCACCCGGTTCTCCGTTAAAAAAAAATTGGCTTCTTTTGTCTTGACAGGTACAAAGAACCCTGATGATGCGTACTTGGAACCCCAAAATTAGGTTCTTTAGGGTTCTTTGGGGTTCATTTTAGTTTTTATTTTTAATTTTTTAATTGATTTAATGCGTTACCCGTAATATTTCAGGTAGCTAGTTTTCATCTTGCGAGAGGAATTGGAGTACTTATGCCTTTATTCATTTAGTAAAGAGAAATAGATTGGGCTCAAAGAAGGCAGAGAACTTAGTGTACATTCATAGCACACTTTGTCTCATATCTCGAAAAT
Source organism: Pinus taeda (assembly GCA_000404065.3). NCBI lineage: Eukaryota > Viridiplantae > Streptophyta > Pinopsida > Pinales > Pinaceae > Pinus > Pinus taeda. The sequence goes on along the minus strand of APFE030223949.1, from coordinate 98,394 downwards.
ACCTTAGGTACAAGGAGGATCCTTTCAAGAGACGAGACCAATACACAGATGATGTTATGTGTGTGGACGAGGAAATACAACTAGATGGCCTTATTGAGCTACCTCCAGTCACTATGGATGAGCAGGAACCTCAAGATGAGAGTGATTCCTACTTGGAGAGCATGCTAATTGAAGATCTGAGTGATGTTGATGACATGGCTTGAGGAAGCCATTGTTCACTATTAGCTATTTTTATTTTCGTATTTTAAAATTTCCTAGTTTTTGTTTGGAGATGCCTTAAGGAAAAATTTGAATGTAGTATGACAATGGACTTATATCATGATTCTTATTAATATGTAAACTCCAATTTGCACTTGATATCAAACTAGAAATTTTGAAATTTCATTGTGAATGTTGAATGTTCAATGATGTGCATGTTTAAATATTTAAAATTTAAATCATAAATATTTTAGTTTTCTTGTTTAAAGTTGAAAAAATATTCAAATTCCATATATATTACAATTTATAAAAATATAATATTTATATATTATATATATATTATAATAATATACCCCTGATGAACCCACGCACTCTGTTTCAAAAAATTACATACCCGTCCCCATACCCGTACCTGTCCCCGAACCCATGTTTCTTGGCAACATAGAGAAAAATTAATTAATTTACACGAGGGGATTTCATATTTTGTCAACCCTAAAATACATAATATTTTACATTTATAAGACTCAAAGAGAAAATACACATTAGGTTTAGATCCTACACATGAGGCTTAGACCCTCAAGACACATAACCCATCTGCGACACAACATGATCTAGTAGACCAAGTGGTTTGTAATAAAATAATTAAGCCAACTAGCTTAAATTATTACCAAACTGCTTTTACATTAGACTTGACTAAAACACTAGGACTCACCTAAGAATTTGACAATAAATTTCACCCCATCTTTGGGGGTTTAAGCTAGACGGGAAAAAACTCTTCTAATTAGCCTTGTTTAGAAACACAGGTAATCAGTGAGGTTAAAAACCCTCATAGGATGAAATTAGTAATCAAAATTATAGGCTTACCTAGGTTGTTACATAGACTCAAGGTCTTACTAGGATTATTTACATCATATAACTTGCTGAATGGGGTGACCATGACACATGCACTGCTGATAAGTGATCCGATCCCGTTGCAAAAAATTGGCACTTCCGCCTCCTTGGAACTTTGACAATTTGAGTGCAACACCTCCATTCTCCAACAAAATATTATTTTGCCATTCTCCATTAAAATAATAATTTCCGCCTCTCCCATAAAATATTATTTTCCCTTTTTTATTAATATTACCAAAAATTGGCAAAACCCCTTAGTGATTTTTGCACTCAAATGGGGAACACTACACCACATATATTCATTTTAATTAGCTTATCTTCAGCGAATCCACTTTGTCATGTCTCCAATACTTCACATTCATGAATATAATCACTTACATTTCCTTGTTGCTTGAGATGTACAAATTTGTTGTTCAAATCATCATCCTCTTCGTCATGAAATCTTTTAATAATGTTGTCATGAAACCTTGCTAATGAAAGGAATGAATGTCACACTTCTTTGTCCACCATAGGGTCGCAAGCTTCCCCTTCTAGATTGTTGGAAGTGGTCATTATCGTTTCTCTTTCACCTAACAAGGGGTTTGCTTCAAAAATCCCATCCATCTTGTTGACCCAGAGGATTACTCCTCTATGATATTTACTATCATACTTTGGTAATTAATTCTTAATTCGTTGATGATTTCCATCTAGGATTTTATGTGATATTGACTACTTGAAAAGAATATCTAAGGCTATCCTTGATGGTCATGTTGACTTGCATTTTGTGGACTAGTTATCGACCTTTGATAGATAAAAGGTTGTATTGTTAACGTATCTACCTTCTCCATTAGTTGATTAATTTGTTCTCTATGGTAGTTAAGTGTCTTGGTGGTTTTGTTGATTTTGTCTCCTCTCTCTAGTAGTTTATCCATCTTCTCAAGCAATGTTTTTATCCTAATTCTGTTTGCATCTTTTGCAAGTTGTTGAGATGACTTGCATTTTGTGGACTAGTTATCGACCTTTGATAGATAAAAGGTTGCATTGTTAATGTATCTACCTTCTCCATTAGTTGATTAATTTGTTCTCTGTGGTAGTGTGTCTTTGTGGTTTCGTTGATTTTGTCTCCTCTCTCTAGTAGTTTATCCATCTTCTCAAGCAATGTTTTTATCCCAATTCTGTTTGCATCTTTTGCAAGTTGTTGAGATGATGTCGCACGCTATTGACTTCGTCTCTATATTGATTTTGGCATGTAAATTGTCATTGTTAACCATTCTAGTGTTGCTCTTTTTACTTGTGGACCCCACTTTCTATATATATATATATACACACACTATAAGGTATTAATTACAATAGCTAGTCATAATAAATAATAATAATAGTTGATTTACTTTATTAATATTATATTACTATTATTAATAATTAAACTATATAACTATATAATTATATTATATACTAATAAACTATAAAATATATATAATTATAAACTAACTATATTATAAAAATTATTTATAAAACTATATACCTACAGGACGAACCGGATGACATTTGCTGGGGAAATAGGGTTACAGCTGGGATTGCTTGCAGTGATGGTCAACAGAGGTAGCGACAGGAGTCAGAGGAGAATGAGGGGATAAGGAGTCAGCGGAGTCATCGGAACAACAATGGCAGTGACATGCGTAGGAGCTAATATGGAATGTGTAGCAGCTTTTACGACAGGTGGTCGAATGGCTCTGCTACCACTGTAACAATAACACAACTTACAACTAAAGGAATATATAAATATATTTATTATTGATGAAAAATGAATAATGATTACATTATCTGGTAATGGTGTACTAAATAGGCATTTACTGGTTATGAGAGTTGAAGAGTCATGACTACTGACTTTTCATAATTAATTATTTTATTAGTGCTTTTATTGTTTATCTATTATTAATTATTTATTATATTCATAGCATAGATCAACGTTGATGTTACCAATCAATTATTAATCCTTAAGCTGAGTATAATTGAAAAGATAAAATTAAGGAATGAAAAACAATGTGATCATTTTTTGCAATGTTTTGACTCAAAAAAATGCAATTTGATGCCTCAAACAGGCTTAGGGAGTTTCTGGAACCCAAACCACCTAAATAGAACTTGCCATAAAGTGGATCCTAAAAGGCAATAGCTCCATATTTTCCACCCAGCAAGTATGAGCACAGATGATGAAATTATATAAAATTATAAATGATCCATTTTGGATTAAAAAGTACATTAAATGATCTAGATGTAAACCATAATGTCGTGTCTCTCAGGTTTTTTCATTATCAGGATATGAATTTCAGTATGTTTTAGGTCTGTGCTTTGGGTTATTGAGATCTACCACACTTGCCTCTTATAGATGTTTTTTGTTTGCCTTTTATATGACCGGAAACCCAACACGTGCTCTGATTACATACTTTCTAGGGGTTTAGTAAATTTTAATTTTGCCAGGTATGTGTCATTACCTTGGAAGTTACTATTCCTAGCAATGCATTTGATCTCTAATAAAGTAAAAAACCCACAAAACGGAGTTGGAATGATTCTGTTCTTGTTATGCCTCTTTGTAGATGTACAAGTAGATCTTCTTCATTGCCATACATGGTAAAATTAAATGTTGGATTTTTGATGCAGTTTGTAGGAGCTTCCTTGGGAACCTCAGATTGTAAGATACCTTCAGAGGTTTCTCATGGTGATCAACTTCAGGAACCAAGCAATATTTGTTGTGTTGTTGTGGAGTATCTTGCTGGGGGAACTCTGAAAGCTTTTCTTATAAAAAATAGAAGACAAAAACTGGCTTTCAAAGTTGTTGTCCAGATAGCTTTGGACATTTCTAGAGGGTTAGTCCTACATTTCCTTTGTCTAGACATTAAATAAATATATAAATATTCCCATTACAACCACTAGATAAACTGGTCTGATTATGCACTTCCAGGTAGTCGGAATCAAACTTGGTGCTTTATACTGGCATATTTACCTGTGATGTATGCTGCAGGTTGAACTATCTTCACTCTAAGAAGATTGTACATAGAGATGTAAAAACAGAAAACATATTGCTGGATGAATCGGGAACAGTTAAACTTGCTGATTTTGGTGTTGCTCGTATTGAGGCATCCAATCCAAAAGACATGACTGGTGAGACAGGCACTCTTGGCTATATGGCACCAGAGGTATAATGCTATCATTGTGTCTTGATGTTAACAATGAGAGTTTTGTTTGTAAAATATGTTTTTCCTTGCAAGAAATCCAGTCCTGTATTTTTAGAACTGTCTTTATATCTAACCTTTAGTTGTTATATTTGGAATGGATTTACTTGTATAGTTTCATCTTTCCATGTTCTGTGTTGTAGTCATGTAGAACACTTTTGGATTACTAATTAGATTACTTATATATATGTTATTGTCAAGTGCTTAATCAACCAAAGAGCAGAGCTAAATAGGTAAGGTGGAGAATATACCCAAAACACTGTACTAGTATAATATAGAACACCTCTACATCCCTGTTTGGATACTATTCTAAAATTTATTTTTACATCTTTGAATAGAAAACTAGCATATTCACGTGGTTATCTGACAAAATCTGGTTTTCATTGTTTTTTCACAAATGAGGCAACTTCTGGATATTTTTTTCTTTACAAATTTGTATTTACTAATGACATACAATCTGCTCATGTTTCTTTTTTCTACCCTTTTCCACCAGATTTGATATCTTATTTTTCATTGACAATGATGACTTGCTTTTCCTATCTTTCCCTCAAGCTTTGGAATTCTTACTATTACTGCCCAAATTAGTAGCCTTGATAAGGTCCCGATCAAGGTGCTTGGATGCTAAGCAAAAATAGGAGATGTACCTTCTATCGCATCGATATACTCTCCCCACAGTCTAGGCCAACTTCTAGTAAGCCACAGGGCATATTGCAATGATGTATCTAAGAAGGTCCTCAACACACACACGTTAGATAGACTGGTGCCTTATTAAAGATAACAATGACTTATAGAGCATGGTGCCTTATTAAAGATAACAATGACTTATAGAGCATGGCAAGGCTTGAACTGCTAATTTGGCAGCTCAGTGACAAATTCCAATCATGGGACTAGATTCCTCTTTTTGAGAGAACTAATTTTGAATTTTTAAGCACTTGATTTAGCCAAGGGAAAGTGTATTTTTGAATTGAAGCCCACGTGCACAAAAGGATAGGTCGGCCCAAAAGAGAGATTGAACAAACTTGGATGGCTATAAATACAAGTTAAGTGACCCTCATTTGGACAACATCATGATCATTCTTTTTTCTTTGGTTTAGCTCGCACAGGTCTGAGGTGGTTTGCGGAGATTAGTTCGTATAGGTTCGAAATTGTAGGGTTTGAAGCTCGCATGTGAGATCTAGGGTTTTGGTTTCCAACCACAGGGATGACATAGGAATTTTTCGGTTGCAATTGTAGGTACTCAACCTCATGAGTGCAGTTCGAGGGTTTCAACTGCATGCACGTACACTCTCACCATGCGGTTGGAAACTAAGGTTTGGTTTTTCAATTGACCACAGATAGTGACAGTTGATCGTAGGCTTTTGAATCACGGTTTTGATTATTAGCATTGTTGGGTTCATCTCTTGGATGTTGATTAGTTGATTTTGCTGGATAGTTTTGTGGTTGAAGATATAGATCATTGTACTCTCTCTTTGCTGAACATTTTATGACAATCTAATAAGAAGAAGAATTTGAAATGGTTTTCCCCATAAGGGGTTTTGCCCTGGTCTCCAACCAATCCTAGTGTCTCTATGTGTGAATGCTTTTCTTCTATTGTTACTTTAAGTTCTGCTGCATTGATGATGATATTGTTCTGTTTATATAATTGCATAAGTTGTTGAATAATGTAGTAAAAATGAATAATGTGATGATGATGTGGGGTAAATTAGATATGTAAATAAAAAAATGCAATTATCTAAAGCAAAGAACAATATAGCCCTAAGAAAAATTAACATGGTATCAGAGTTGGGCTGAAGAAAAGTCATTGAGGTCACCCTTATAAAATTAACATGGTATCAGAGTTGGGCTGAAGAAAAGTCATTGAGGTCACCCTTATAAAAACACCATTGATGGAAGTAAGAGAAGATGGAGACCTAAAAGAATTCTAGGGTTTGAAGGAAACTCTGGGCAATCTAGCTATTAGGGTTTGATGGATATTATGAGGTTAGGGTTTGAAAGAAACCCTGGATTATGACAAAGATTTGAGATATGCAATATAGAAATCCTAGCATGATCAGTAGCACTTGTGATAGGTTTGATGTAGCACTAGATGGGATAGTCTCAATTAGGCTTGGTTACCAATGAAGTTGGTTGAAATATAATGAAAGCAACAATGTTATATGGACAATAGACAGTCATGACTCTTGAAGGCTGGTTCAAGAGGGAGATGATCACCTCTCATTGAAGAGAGTACTTTTTCGATTTTTGTTACTTCTTTGTGTGTTTACTTTTGTTTAGATTTATTGATTTGATCATTGATTATACTTCCTGCATGTATATTTGAGTATTTGGAATCTAAATACTTCAAAGTTCAAACCTCCTGATGAGATGTGATAAGTGGATCCTTCTTGAGTAGCATCTGAGGTGTAGGAAAAGATAGACAGTGCAAGAAGAGAAGAGCTACAATTTCCCATGACAAGTAAGTGATACAAAGTGCAAAGGTATTTGAATGTTATAACGTATGTATAGTATATTGTTTCAGCGGCAATATTGGATGGCAAGGTAAGCCCTAAAGGCATTATGGGAATATCACCTTCATGAATGATTCATATATGCATATGAAAGTAATTTTTATTTATGGTACATGTTATATATTGGTGCACTTGATATTTGACAAGTATCTTACATTTTAGACATGATGGGTTTCTTGATTTTATGAAGCAAGCTAGATACATTGTTTTTTATATATGGTGACTTGATACTATTGTTAATGCTTGTGATAAGAATGATAACCTTGATGAAGTTTGGCTTGATATGTTGATTTGGGATAGCATCAGATGTGCTCTAAGCCTCAAATTTTGTAGGGAGGCTTGGGCACATGTATTCCAAAGAACTTAGAAACCGTTTTGGGAAATTCCACCTAGAGATGATCTTATTAAAATAATTAATAATTTTAATGAGGTTCACTTAGGAAAATTAAAATATTAATGGGTATTAATTTAATTGTGGGTGAAACTTCTAGAAAAAGATGGAGATCAAGTCAAAACGATCTGATCCTTTGATTAGGAGTTAATCTAGGTCGTTGGTTGTCCAATAGGAAGATATAAGAAGGGGCTTGAGGGTCATTTGGAAAATACATTAAGAGATCAAGAGATCAAATTTCTGAAGTGAGAAGTTCTAAGGAGGAAATTCTGATCGAAGAGATCTTTTGCAGTAGAGAGGTAGGGACAGTGATCCAGAGGATGATTTCCAAATTCGGAGAGGCAGTAGCAAGAGGTTGAGTTATTCCCAGTGTAGGAATGCGCGAGTGCAGGAATGCGCAAGTGCAGGAATGCGAGTGCAGGCAACACGAGTGTCGGGGTTGCTTTGGGAATATCTCTGTCAAATTTTCTTGCTGTTTGGATTGCCAGTTGAGCATTCATAGATGTACTCAGATTTCACTATTGCATAATAAAATAAAACCCTCTCTGCTACATCGGTTTTCCCAAGTTGGGTTTTTCCAAGGACATTTGTCCAAAAATAATGGTGTCCTATGTGTTTGTATTTCCTTGCTCAGTTTCTATGTTTCATAATCATATTTAATTTGGTGTAGGCTGCTTCAGTAATCTACTTCAATGTTTCAAGAAGAAATCTGAAATAAGTTTGTAATGTAATTTACAATCTAGGTGAAGTAGATTCAGTTGGTTGCAGTAGGATTCCTGAGATTGTTAGATCTAGGAATTTTCACATGGTATCGAAGCTGTTGATGTGAAACAGGAAGAGAAGATCTAGCACTAAAGCAAGGGCCAACTTGTTGCAACAAGCAACAGTTTGAATTCCTTGAGGGATTGCGCAGTTCTAACCAAGAGGGCTATAGTTTCGTGGGTGCCTCTCTCTGAGTGAGTTGACAAAGAGGTAAGACTGCCAGACCAAGAATTTTCCAAGGCAGAGGGAACCACGCAGAGCATCAGCGCAAAGCAAGAGGGACATAATTTTTTGCACGCTGAGTGCTGGGTAGAAAACCCGTTGGAAGAAGGAAGCAAATCGTGTAGTGAGGGAACACTTCCTCAGTGATTTCTTGGCGAGGAAATCAATTCTCATTTGTTGAGCAACAAACTTACCAGCTCCATCAGGGAGTGCGTAAGCCAGCCGAGAAGCTACGTAGTAGGGAGAAAGAGGGAGTTGTTCGAATTTTTTTAGAGGATATGGCAACCAGTGGCTTGAGGAATCAGGACAGGTTGGACAAAGCTTCCAACTATGTCATCTGGAAGGCTAAAATGCATTTCCTTCTAGATGAGCATGCCCTCAAGATGTATGTTGATAGTGTGGTAGTTGTCCCTATGGATGTAGATCAGCTAAAGAAGTAGAGAGTTGAGATGGCAAAGGCCAAGAGGATGATCCTGGATGGAGTCAAGGATCACGTGGTGTGTCACGTTGCTAGCAGAGGGACTGTTAAGGAGATGTGGAATGCCTTGGCCACATTGTATCAGGGATCTTCCGAGCAACAAAAGATGTACTTGGAACAAAAGTTCAGATTTACACAGATGCAGAAGGGAGAACGTGTGGATCCATTCCTCACGAAGCTGAAGGAGACCCATGATGAGTTGTCAGTTGCAGGCATACACCTCAGGATTTAGAGTTAGTGAGACTGGCTCTAAATTTTGTATTAGATGAATGGCAAGACTTTGTCTAGAGTATCCTGGGCAGAGCAACATTTCCAAATTGGGATGAGATGTGGGCAACTCTAAAACAAGAAGAGCTAAGAAGAGACTTGGTCAAGGTCAAACTTGATGGAAGCAGCAGCAGCAGTGGGTCGAAGCCCAAAGTAGAGGAGGAGGATAACACAACCCTTGCATCGAAGGGGCAATAGGGGCAATAGAGACGAAGAAGGACGTCTCCAAGGTGAAGTGTTTCAGATGTGGCGAGATGGGCCACTATGCATCCCAATGTCCTTTGAAGAAAAAGGACAAGGATGCGAAGCACGATCCTAAGGTTGCAATCGCAAAGATCGAACAAGAGGATGAGTTCACCATGACAGCCAAGATATCTCCAGGAGGGAGGTGGGATGATTTAGAACTGTAGGTCGATAGAGCTATAGATGGGCAGGATCCTTGAGGAGACCACCTCTTGGATCATCACCTTGCTATGGGAGCCCATGATCAGTAGTAGCGGGATGGAGGAGTTCTCAGTTGGTGCCATGGAGTGTTGATTCAACAGATGCAGTAGTTTGTAGTGCCAGAACGTGAGCAACGTACATCATAGAGAAAGCGGTGCAGAGCTTCAACAACGTAGTGGCTTCATAAGGCAGTGTGGGTCTTGCAGCAATCAGACTTTCAACACCAAGGTGTATCCACGGGATACTTATCCAGTTTTGGGTGTTTTCAGTTGCTTCTCTCAGCAACTGAGTTCCTGTATGGATACATTATTAGCAGTGGCAGTTAGCATCATAGCAGATGCAACATTTGAGAGAGAGCTATAGTACAGATGTAGCATTGGCAGTGGCAGTGTCAAAGGCAACAGTACAGTTGCAGCAACGCAGTAGTTGGTGGACACGATGCTTTAGAGTCAGAGCAGTGTGCAGCAGCAGTATATTGATAGAGCACACTCCTCGCCAAGAGAGTGTTGATTTGGGGTAGCATCAGATGTGCTTTAAGCCTCAAATTTTGTAGGGAGGCTGGGCACATGTATTCCAAAGAACCCAGAAACCATTTTGGGAAATTCCAGCTAGAGATGATTTTATTAAAATAATCAATATTTTTAATGAGGTTTCGAAGTCTAAACTTAGGAAAATTAAAATATTTATGGGTATTAATCGAATTGTGGGTGAAACTTCTAGAAAAAGACGGAGATCAAGTCAAAACGATCTCAGCCTTTGATTAGGAGTTAATCTAGGTTGTTGGTTGTCCAACAGGAAGATATAAGAGGGGGCTTGAGGGTCATTTGGAAAATACTTCGAGAGATCAAGAGATCGAATTTCTGAAGTGAGAAGTTCTAAGGAGGAAATTCTGATCGAAGAGATCTTTTGCAGTAGAGGCGCAGGGACAGTGATCTGGAGGAAGATTTCCAGATTTGGAGAGGCAATAGCAAGAGGTTGAGTTATTCCCAGTACAAGAACTCGTGAGTGGAGGAACTTGCGAGTGCAGGAAAGCGCGAGTGCACGAACTCGCAAGTGCGAGAACGTATGAGTGCACGAAATCGCAAGTGCAGGAACGCGCGAGTATAGGAACTCGCGCATGCAAGAACGTGCGAGTTGAGGAACTCGCAAGTGCAGGAATGCGCGAGTGCAGGCAACATGAGTGCTGGGGTTGCTTAGGGAGTATCTCTGTCAGATTTTTTTTGCTGTTTGGATTGCCAGTTGAGCATCCATAGATGTGCTCGAATTTCACTGCTGCATAATAAAATAAAACCCTCACTGCTGCACTAGTTTTCCCAAGTTGGGTTTTTCCAGGGACATTTGTCCAAGAATAATGGTGTCATATGCTTAGTTTATATGTTTCATAATCATATTTAATTTGGTGTAGGCCGCTTCAGTAATTTACTTCAATGTTTCAAGAAGAAATCTAAAATAAGTTTGTAATGTAATTTACGATCTAGGTGAAGTAGATTAAGTTGGTTGCAGTAGGATTCCTGAGATTGTTAGATCTAGGAATTTTCACATGATATTATAAATGACAACTGTTGATAGGTCAAATAGATAAGGTTGTAACCTTGTACTTGGATGTGAGCTGTACTTAGGGACTTGGATTTAGAAAAATTTAACAGTGATACTAGAAGGAACTTTCATGGCTTTGATATTTGTTTTGGTTGTTGATTTGATTGCACAGTATTGATTTGTTTAAGCCTTAGCATATTGGTTTGGTCCAATATTATGTTTGTAGAAAGCATTGTATGAAGCAAGCTCCCTGAGCCTGGTATGTCCACATTGACAGTAAACCCTGAAAGATTTGCCAATCCAAACCTCTACTTCAAAGTGGTCTAAGGTATGCCTTTGATTCTGGTTTTATATGTTAGCAATCTATTCTTGATAGGTAATGAGCTTCTGATGATCAAAGCGAGAGGGAGTTGGCCTTTGAAGTTTGAAATGAAGAACTTGGCATGATAAAGTTTGGAAAAGGGAAATATATCGTAAAGTTATCAAAGAAATTTTGGAAAGTAGGAATGCAAATCCCTGGACACCCTGATGGAATTAAGTTATGCAAAGATATTGTTGGACTTGACTTGGCAACCGACAGTTGATTGAAGCATTAATGTTCCTTGTAACATCCATCTAGATATATGTTTTGCAAAGAACGACCTAAGTCAATTCATGATCAAGTCGCTTCATACACATTAGGTTGTTGACAAGCACTTTTTGAGATATTCGCATGGGACGATAAATCTTGGTCTAAGATATACTTCCAGGGATGTATGACTGCACAGATAACACTAATGATGTTTGGGCTCGAGATTATTATTTCTTTGGTTTGGCTCACATAGGTCTAAGGTGGTTTGCGGAGATTAGTTCGTACAGGTCCGAATTTGGAAGGTTCGAAGCTCGTATGTGAGATCTAAGGTTTTGGTTTCCAGCCGCAGGGATGGCAGGCATTTTGCGGTTGCAACCGCAGGCACGCAGGCTCATGAGTGCGGATGGAGGGTTTCAACTGCGGGCACGCAAGGTCATGGGTGTGGTTGGAGGGTTTCAACCGCATGCACATACACTCTCTGTCTGCGGTTGGAAACTAGGGTTTGGTTTTTCAGTTAACTACAGTTGACTGCAGAATTTGATAATTGACCGCAAACAGTGATAGTTGATCGCAAGCGTCTGAATCAGGGTTTTGATTATTAACATTGTTGGGTTAATCTCTTGGATGTTGATTAGTTGATTTTGCTGGAAGGTTTTGTGGTTGAAGATATGGATCATTGTACTCTCTCTTTGTTGAACATTTTATGATAATCTAATAAGAAGAAGAATTTGAAAGGGTTTTCCCCGTAGTGGGTTTTGCCCTGGTCTTCGACCAATCCTAGTGTCTCTATGTGTGAATGCTTTTCTTCTATTGTTCCTTTAAGTTCCACGTCATTGATGATAATTATATTGTTCTTTCTATATAATTGCATAAGTTGTTGAATAATGTAGTAAAACTGAATAATGTTATGATGATGTGGGGTGAATTAGATATGTAAATAAAGAAATGCAATTATCTAAAACAAAGAACAATATATCTCTAAGAAAAATTAACATGAACTACCAATGTATGAAGAGAGTTAGGAGGTAGGTGATGAATAGCCAAATATGTTATATGAATAAATGTTTCAGAAAACATAGACCAAAAAGGTGAATTTCACTTAATCACACAAATAATTGTGTTCTTTGAATGCATAAGATTAAGTATTAATTGCATAGGCCAAGGAAGAGAGTTATTCTTGAGCTACCCCTTGAGTATGCTTGAGAAGGGACAAATGGGTTGCTGCCCTGTGCTTTTAAATATGATAAATGAATAAGAATGCAGAAAACTACATATTCAAACCAAGTTAAGAGCCACTCGTAAGTGTGGAAACACGGTAGAACCTTATGGATCTTGAGTGTGTTAAATATTGTAGCCCGGACAAGTGTTCTAGCTCTGAGAGGTGTCACTAAGGTTAGAAACATAGAGGAATTAATTAACTCCAAGCCCATGTAATTTTTCCTAAGTTTCACGTAGGGAAAATACCATAATTAAGTCAATTAGTGATTTTAAAATATTTCCTAAGTTAAAACTTACGGAAAGTGGTTAATTAATTGACGTTAGTTGGGATAAGATCAATTTGTCTCTAGAAGCTTGTAGAAATTTTCTAAGATGATCTTACGCATTGATTGAGACAAGTGAACTTCTAATTGTGGCCATTCATTTGTGAATGAGAGATTATAAGGGGAAGTTGATGGGCAACATTGGAGACACATCAAGTGAATATTGTTGGGTAAGTTTTCAGAGAGACACCAGGAGGGTTTCAGTAGCAATGATTGAGGAAGAGTTTTTGTAGAGAGACACTAGGAGGGTTTCAGTAGCAAATGATTGAGGAAGAGTTTTTGTAGAGAGACACCAAGAGGGTTTCAGTAGCAATGATTGAGGAAGAGTTTTTCAGAGAGACATCAAGAGGGTTTCAGTAGTGCATGGCAGCAATTATATTTACAAAGAGGTTGACCAAGACTAAGCTTAAGCATTTCCTTACAGTTCCATGGGAGTATAGGGATACATCATATAACAACCAATATAATGAAATTCAGATATCATTAGGTTGAGGGGGCAATAGGCAACTTAGCATGGCAAATTTGTCTCAAAGTTGCTCCAGCCTTGTTGAAAGAATAGTAGTAATAGTTTTTCCCAAAGATATATATTCAAGGAAGATGTGTGAAGTAGAGTAAGAAAGCTACTAGAAGCTTGGAGATGTTGTTAAACAATTGGCATGGGACATGGAAGAGTGGATATTGGAGATTATGCCAACATGGATAGAGCTTCTAGAACAAGATGGTTCATGGGGAGAGTACCGGGTAGTAGAAAGAATATGGAATCATCTTGTTTATCATTACATAAGAAATTGGTATTTCAAACATGTGAGATATTTTTCCATGATTTCATCTCCTGAATGTAACCTCAAGACAGTCATGTAGTAGTTGGTATTTTAGGTGGGTGAGATATTTTTCCATGATTTCATCTCTTGAATGTAACCTCGGGACAATCATGCAGCCACAGATGGGTCAACAAGATCCGACCTTTGGCGGAGAAAGGAAAGAGATTGTGGGCCACGATGATGCTTTAGGGATCAAAGAACCTGATGGAAACCCTCTATAGATTGCAATAAATGAAGCATGTGACAACACGCGACATCAAGTCTTCTAGAGGGTGATCTAGGTAGTACCCTGTGCCCACAAGACTTAACACTAGCCAATAGCTCATTATGGGATGGCATGATATGTTTTTCATAGGACTCCTAGTTGTAGTTGAGGTCACGAAGCATCCATGTCTAATTCTTCTTGAAGAATGCACATAGTATGTTGGAGAAGGTGATCATGAGGAGTTACAGTCTTCACTTTTATCAAGGATTTTTATGGAACATGACCTATATCTTTGTGATATGGCAGAGGGTGACAATGATAGGGAGTTTAGCAACACCGAGATGATATAGATATGCATTGAAGCCTTCCACGTACTTGTTTAGGATCTTGGCATTGGTATGCAGATGATGGATTACTTGAGGACAAGCAATTTTGGGAAGGGAGGACTTTAATGTCCCTTTTTTCCAAGTGACAGTAACAAAGATTGTCTCAGTAGCCTAGTGAATTCCCCTAGGCTATAGTTTGAAGTTGGTGGCTAAATATCAGGGAATAATTAACTTAAAAATGACTAAGAAAAATGAATACTATAAAGTCACTTCATTAAAAGAAGAAAAGGACCCATGGTATTTGGATAACCATCTCAATAAAAGGAAAGGAGGAGCTTATTAAGAGACATGATTGGATGATTTGGTTAGTTGATTTTGTGGGCTCATTGAGCTATGTGTGAGGGTTTGTAAGCCTAGTGTAGATCTTCTTTGGGGGTGAAATTATCCTCTTTAGGGATCAAAACTACTTTCAATGGCAAAACACCCACCCTAGCTAGTTAAAAGGAAGGACCACTTCAGGTTCTTCAGTGGAACTCATTAGAGAAAAATAGGAGGTCAGGTTTCTATCAAAGCACATCATTGAAGGGGGGCGAATTTTAAGGAAGATTGAATTAGCTTGGGAAAGAGGGAGGAGTTGCTGGGTTTTGAGGGTTGAAACTTGAGATCCTCATCCAGATTAGAGCACGAATTTTACTTATGGGCTGAGTGCACTTCTAGTAGCCAAATAAATTAAGGAGGGTGAGAATCTTGCCGGGGTCGAATTAATTGGAAGACCAAATTTCCAAGAGGCTGAATCATTGCCACAAAGAATCGAGACCTTAGTGCCAAAATTAATTTTTGCGGAGGAAAAGTTGGAGTTAGCTGAAATTTTGCCAAGTTCTAAGAAAAAATTGTGATGTAATTTCTAGAATTTATCAAGTAAAGCTAGCTGATATTTATTGTGAAATTTTATTTTTGAAATTGTGGCAAGTGGTTCCTAGACTTATTTCCAGAAAAATTTCTTGTTTATTTGCAATTTAGTTATTTGAAATTTTCTCAAGAATTTTTTTGAAGAAATTTGGGAAGAATTCAATAAATCCCAAAGGGGATATTACACACATTGTTGGGCCTATTACAGCTCAAACTAGCAGGGGACCTAAGGGGGATCCCTAAAGGGCGAATGCTAGGCCAAGGGCAAAAAATGGAGACTTAGCCCGCTGTCACCTCAGCTAAGGCTCCCTTCTATTTACGAACTTTCACTGATAGGAGGAGACCCAGTATGTATGGAGTCACCAATGAGTGACTCGAATAAAACCTTTTCCCAGAAGAATTTGAAGGATGGATCTTGCTTGCTTTCTAAGCAAGATACTATGTATTCTTGGGAGAGGGGGAAAGGATTTGAGAGTTAGGTTTATGGGATAGGAATTGTGAAGGAGTTCCCCAATCCCTAAAATTCTTGTTAGAATTGGTATCCCAGATGGTTCTTGAAGAATGGACTTTCAAAGGAACGAGACCACACGGGGCCAAGTGGACCCAGTCTAGGGTATGGGGAAAGAATGTAGAAAACAATGATATTTTTACCCTGTACAAGGTGGGGAAAGGATCAAAGAATTTTTTTCACTCAAGGCTGTTGTTTCTGACCCTATAAGGTACTAGTCTTGGGGATGGCAGGGCAAGTTTTGATCCCGGAGCTAGGGCTTGGCTTTTCTGTCAACTCCATCGTCGGAATGTCTTCAAAATTTGAGGAGAGCTAGAGGAAGGGCCAACACCAAAGACCCTAGGAGATTGAAGTTTTTTGATGGCTAGGTTGTCGGGAAACTGATGCACTAGGTACCCCAATGTGGCTAGACCTGGGAGGAGGTGAAATAATATGGTTTTTAGCGACCACCCTTGGTAAATCAATGCCTTAGTCTTTGGGAGAATGGAGTTGATGTTGATGAGTAGGATTTCTTGGTTCCCAGTCAAGGAGGCCCCAAGATCACTTCACTAGCCTTCTAGGTCAAGAGGAAGCAACCTTGCAGCTTTTATACTTTGTTGTGCAAAAGGAATGGATTATCGAGGTCAAATTCTTCGATAGAATTACCCCTATGAGATTTCACTCATATTATGTGGCCCATACTTTGAGAGGCTATAATAGAGACAAATTCCACAAATTTAAGCAGTAAATGCATGCAACAATTAGCCCTAAAACAATGAAAATCCCATTCCAACGTATATGACAAAAGTAAACAAGAATAACATCAAATAGTACATACTTACATGTAATAGAGTATATCCAACCATTCACAATAGATAATAGAGAAGCTCCAAGAGAAGATAGACCAATATCCACACATCAAAACTCATCCATAAAGCTCCAATTCATCCTTTAGAAAAAGGACGAAAATCTCAAGAGAGATAAGAGATCCAAACCAAAGTGATGATGAGCAAATGAACTCACCTCACTTGTATTTATACACAACTTAGGAGTTCGAATTGGCCTCAAAAATAAAATAATGTTCTAATAATACAACTCTTGGTGACAAGCCCACCATACTAGCTCATAAATGAAAAGTAAGCCTCTCAAGGGGTGAAATAATTATCTATGCATGTCATAGGGCCCTCTAAGAGGCCTAATGAGGTCGATGGGTGCCATAATGAAGAATAGGACCCTCAAAAGCAGTGGACAAGGGGTTGGGCCCTTGTAATAACCTATGGTGCTCCAAATGACATGTGGGGGGAACACAAGTGTCCTCATGGGTCTCCAAACAAATCGAAGATGCCTGTAGATCACTTGCAAGGGCTAGGATGATGGTGAAGGTGATTCCACATCATCGTGCAAGTCCTAGATCATCTGCCAGGTGTATGGTGTAGATCTGGGGCTGACTAGGCATGATGGATCAGGTGCATCCTTCTTGTCGAATAAGTGAACAATGAGCAATCTCTGAATGGTTGTGGGAATCCATGGAGTGAACTCTGCTGTTGTGGAGACCCATGGCTCTCAATGCTCACCCTACACGTGCCACTATAGCGCTCTGGAGGATTAGGACCCCGTATAGGGAGACCAAACCCAAAATGGAGACCATCTGCAATCTTGCATAAGATCCAATGCATCCCCTAGCCTTCCAGTACAACAAGTCATTAGAGAAATCGAGTAAATGATCTTACCTAGTCATGGACCATAGGTGGGGACTTCATAATGGCCTGCCCTTCCATAATGGGCTTCGGGATGTGCCAATGTCTCCTAAACTCCAAATGGGGTTAACCAAGTACCCTATTAGGTGGTTTCTACTTCTAAAGGGGATAATATTCAAGGTACATCTTTCAAAAGGTGGTGGAAGGGGCAGTCCTGGGTCACATGCTGGGGTGCAAGGGTAGCTAATAAGAGGGAAGCCCACACTTGGGTTTATAATGTATAGGAGGGAGCAATCATGGTACATGAGGTGCCTCGGCCTTGATTTTTCCACCCTTCTTTTATGCCTTTTGCCTTTTTATGATTTTCTTTGATTCACTGCTCGGGGCTCAAAGGGGTAGAGCATGATGTATAAGATATAACAATGAATTCCCCTTTTAAGGTGGGGTGGTTCATTGCCCACCAGGGGTTGGGACAATCATGGGTTCTTATATGATGAAGAAGGCTCATAGAACCTATAGGAACAAGGGTGATGGCCTTGATGATGGGGTAAAGCTCATGTATTAGCTTTTGCCCATGTGCTAAATGTATGTCTCGACCATCTTTTGCATCTTGTGGTACATTTTTCGGTTGATTGTGGCCATATATGCTTTTAACTTTCTTTTCAGCTGCATTAACCTCAGGGCTTCATTCCAAGCCATGACCCAAGGTGTGGGCAAGGGGAAGGGGCAAGCTAACCTTATGTGGACCCAATGGAGGAATGTGGACCCAGGCGGGAGAAAGATGGATGGGGTAATAATGAATGGAAAGAGGGTAATATAAGAGGATAAGGGAGCGAGACCACGCAACCAAAATCGGTGTTTCCTGTGAAATACCATCCCTGGAACCAAATGGTCATTAAAAGAAATCCCACAAGACTAGAGTCCAAGGTTAATTCCTAAAAGGGGTCTAGGGGACAAAAGCACAGACCTAGCCCATTCTTTCTGTTGAATCCCTCTATTAATCCATGCCCAAAAGTGTCCATGATAAACAAACTACAATACTCAATTTCCAAATGACAAGGCATACCTTTAGATTCAGGAGTCCCACCTTCAAACATATGATCATGACCGATGGGTGAGGGACCACATGGCTATCTCAGGTGGTGGAGAAGATGGCACAATGAGCTAGTTGGTGGTTGTTGGTTGCTAGCTGAGGACCATCTTGGAGAAAACATTTCTCCTAGGGATATTACCCACAAAAAGGTGGGTAACATTTGGCTCCAACTAGAACGTGATCTCTCAAAGAAGTGGCTACTAGAACTCAAACAATCTCTTGGTTATTGTAGACCTGTCACCTGCACATACAATAGATGGAAAAACATGACGCAAGATGCTTTCGCAGCGTCTCATGATCGCACATGCTAATATGTTGGGCTATAAAATCAACATAAAATAAAATATGCAAATATGCATCTATCTACCTTGAGAAAATCATATGATGCTATTTCTAACGCATAAATTGGCATGCAATGCATCCTACTCTACGATGTATATGATACAATATCAAGTCTCAAGGAAGGAGATGATACGACTTAATTTAACTGGCTCAGGGCAAAGTTCATCGTTAAGTTTAACAATGTAGTAATAGTCATCCCCAACCCTTCCATGGATCTTGACATACACGAGTTCTTTATCTACCATGACTAAGTCCCCAACCTTATATTCTTTCTTATGCTTCCACTTCTTGTTTTTTTGGGAGATTGGTCGCATGAGAATTCAGACTTCCTGGGTAGGGAGGATATGGGAAGGTTTCTCAACCTCACATGTCTCATAGAATGGTCCAAGCTTAATCACATGCGGTAAGTAGGCAAGTTCCCTATAAAGGATAAAAGGGGTGCCATTGGATTGCGGGATGGTTGCGTGATAGGTCCATCTGAACATGCCCCCCCAATGGTAGCTCCCCATTTCCGGGATAACAACATCCTCCACACATCCAGAACATCAATAACAATAACATTCATGAGGAGGGATATGTTGGGATTCCTAGCTAAAGAAGCCTTAAAGTCTTTGATGATGCCTTCAACTTACACAAGTTTGGAATTAAAACCACACACCCTTTTATATGGTCAAGTGATGCTGAAACCCAATTGCTTCATAACAGTCAAAGGCATGATATTGGGGGAAGCACTTGAATCTAGCATGCAATTGTGTAAGAAGAGGTCATTGATAGCCAAAGTAAGCAAGAACGGTTCGTGCCCAGATTTTTGGTCAGGAATATGAATGTTTTGCAATTCCTTAAGTAAGTCTTCATCTTGAATCCCTAGGGACTTCTTAAGTTGTTGTTGTTGCTCTGGTAGCTTAGAAATCTGCTTAAGGGGAATAGGTATAGTCATCTTTCCTGCAACAACCACTATGTCGATGTCAAGTTTAATCTCCTTACCCTTTTCCTTCTTCCTGTATTCTTTCTGAAGAGGACCCTTTTTTGGATTGATCTTTGTTTGGGGATCCTTCTTGGGAGGAACTTTGTGGATGGATTCTTTAGGAGGGGCTTGCTTAGGTGATGGATCTTCCTTGGGTGATTCCTTAGGAGGTGAGGTGTCTTTGTCCTTTTTCTTTCGGGAATATTGGACCCCTTTAAATCTTTCCTGGCTATCGGAATTAAGAATGGATCCTTCCTTTTCTTCCGTAAGAGTGACCTCACTAATGGGAGGATGCATGTATGATCCTCGCAAAATGTTGAAGATGTCAGATTGTATGAGATTGGTTGCTCATCAATTTGTTCATCCTCACTTTCATCCCCTTCACTCCCCTCATCCTTAGATGAAGAATCAGGGTCAATAGCGTTAGTTGGAGCCAATGTGTTTGGGATTTGAGAAGAGCTCGACATATCTTTTTCACTTTGCTTTTTGGGAAAAGGCCTTCCTTTAGGGATGTGACTCGATTTTTGGGATTTTTCTAAGGTGGTGATTTTGTTCATGATAACCCTGTCATGTGCATTGGCTTCTTCATTGAACCTTTCCATCTTTTTGAGAATGACAAGGAGAGTTTCTTCGTGTTGATCTTTGGACTTCTCCTTCCTGGTTTCAAATTTGGCTTTAGGGTGATCATTGATATCAACCTTTGAAATTCGCAGGTTTTCTTCAACGTCCATTGCCATTTCTTTAGCCTCAACCAAAGTGGATGGTTTCTTATCCCTCAACACATAGGTGAGGTGGCCACCCAAGACTTTTATGAATTTGTCAAGGATGTTGGCTTCAGATGTCTTCAAATGATCAGGTATATCTTTGACGACCCTATCAAACTTTTGAATGAGCTCTCATACATCTTCCCTTCCCTTGGTTATTTGGTAGAAATTTTCAATGTTGAAGGTCCCTTGGGCATTGCATGACCACCTTTTCATGAATAGCTCCTCGATTCATCAGAGTTATTTATTCATCCAGGGGGAAGGCTAAGATATCAATCTCTTGCTTGTCTCTCAATTGATAAGGCAAAAAGCATCATGATCCTATCTTCATCAAATATCATTTTAGGGGACATCTGCCAGTAGAATTCTTTAATAAAACCATGTGTAGTCCAACTAGCATCCCCTTTGAATTTGGGCAACCATTGGTTAAATTTTTTGGCTAATGGCTTGGGATCATTACCCAATTCCAAAGGGGCAAAGACACTAACCAAGTTTCTTTCACTCTTGGTCATCTTGGGTTGATCCCTTTTGGAGTCGGTGCTTGAAGTAGATGCCATCTTTGGAGATGTATCACTAACCTTCTCGAATTCGGGGAAAAGGGAGGTTCGACAAGTGATGGAATTCGCTTTCCCCTCTTTGTAGCAACCCTAGTTAAAGGAGGAATGTTGTCGCCTTCGAGTAAACTAGGGGATTGGACAATGAGTGGAGTCGCTAGAGGAATATTTATAAATGTCGTCAATGAATCAATTCCTCAATGATTCACTAGGGAGGTAGACCTGCTTCCTCCCCGACAACGGTGCCAAAATGTTACTGCTCAAACTAGTAGGGGATCTAAGGAGGATATGTAAAGGGCAAATGCTAGGCCAAGGGAAACAAATGGAGACTTAGCCCACTATCACCTCAGCTAAGGCTCCCTTCTATTTACGGACTTCCATCGATAGGAGGAGACCCGGTATGTAAGGAGTCACCATTGAAGGATAAGTCAGTGGATATGAGTGACTCAAATAAAACCTTTTCCTAGAAGAATTTGAAGGATCGATCTTGCTTGCTCTCTAAGCAAGGTACTATGTATTCTTGGGAGAGGGGGAAAGGGTTTGAGGGTTAGGTTTATGGGATAAGACTTGTGAAGGAGTTCCCCAATCCCTAAAATCCTTGTTAGAATTGGTATCCTAGATGGTTCTTGAAGAATGGGCTTTCAAAGGAACGGGACCACACAGGGCCAAGTGGACCCAGTCTAGGGTGTGGGGAAAGAATATAGCAACCAATGATATTCTTATCCTAGACAAGGTGGGGAAAGGATCAAAGAAAGTTTTTCACTCAAAAGATGTTTTTGACCCTGTGAGGTACTAGCCTTAGGGATGGCAGGGCAAGTTTTGATCTCGGATCTAGGGGTTGGCTTTTCTCCCAACTCCACCATCAAAATATTTTCAAAATTTGAGGAGAGCTAGAGGAAAGGCCAGCGCAGGAGACCCTAGGAGATCGAATTTTTTTTGTGGCTAGCTTGTCGGGAAATTGATGCCCTAGGTACCCCAATGTGGCTAGACTTGGGAGGATGTGAAAGAATATGTCATGTCCCTTCTCACAAACATTAGTCATAGGGTGCAGCGACACAGTTTTGGCACAATTTTGACTTAGGAGGAGGACCCCACATTTCGACTTAGGAACTTTGGGGCAAATTTGACTTTATGTAGCAACTAGTAGGATGTGGGGGCCACCCACATGGGGGAATTCGAACTTGGCCATTCGATATGCTTGGAGGGAAATCGAATGGGTGGATGGAGGGGCCCACATGAGGCTAAGGAGGCCCAAGGGAATACAAGGAGGGATCAACTCTCGTTTTGGACTATCTTCTACATTTGCAAACAAACACTCACTTGTACGCTTTGCTATTTAGGAAGTCTACCTGTTGTTTAGCCACGGATCTCTCATGCGGGAGATTCAACCTCTACTTCGGGGAACCATCTGTGCCCGCCCTAGGGAGGTTGTTCTACAGGAGTTTCAGGGAGTTAGGGACAACAACACACTTCAGTCATCAATGTAGAGAGGGAACTATGTATTCCTGGGCAGCTAGAAAACACACAAGAGGAGCTAAAGGCCAACAGGGGATTCATTGCTTGTTGGGAGATCCGTGAGATGAGGAGGCAACATAGTGTAGGCATTTTCGCTGGAGTTTGCACCTAGCTAGACCAACACATCAATCAATCACATTTCTAAGCAGAGGGACAATGCAAAGGGCATCCAACAACAATTCATGGTGACTCGGGGAGAAACTGATCTTGGCCAAGAGCCATCCGGGTAGTTCGGAGTTGGATAACATAGGTAAATCCAACATTTTGGAGGAGTTTGTAGAGGGATTTGTTGGTAGTTTCTAGCAAGTCGAATTTAGCAGCCACAACTGGGAAGAGGCTCCAAGGGGGTCGAAAATCTGAAGTCAAAACCAGCTAAATTCCCTTCGGGGTTTTTTTTGTCCAAGGAATCCGGGGTTAAAAACACAATTTTCTGGGCAGTTTTTGAGCACTTTCTAGCTAGTCGAAGTGCAGTAGTGCAATAGTTTTATGTGGCGACGATGCAACGCAAAGTGGTGCAGCAGCTAGGTAGCCTTCAACTCAGCCATTTTCCCACATGGGGTTGGTCTTGCTTGTTCATTGGGACAAGCCCAGGTGCACCATTCCAATATATATTATATTTAGCTTGCAGATTTCTAATAACATGGCTCAACAGTTCCTTATTTGTAGCATTTCCATGGATGTTTGATGTGTATTTCATTTTTATATTCTGCTGCATAGTTTATTTGCTTAATATCACTTGCATTCCTATTTAGGAACGTTACAGAATATGGTTTTTAGTGACCACCCTTGGTAGATCAATGCCTTAGTCTTTAGGAGAATGGAGTTTATGTTGAGTATGAGTAGGATTTCTTGGTTCCCAGTCAAGGAGGCCCCAAGATCACTTCACTAGCCTTCTAGGTCAAGAGGAAGCAACATTGTAGCTTTTATACTTTGTTATGCAAAAAGAATGGATTATCAAGTTCAAATTCTTTGATAGAATTACCCCTAGGAGATTTCACTCATATTACATGGCCCATACGTTGAGAGATGCTATAATAGAGACAAATTCCACAAATTTAAGCAGTAAATGCATGCAACAATTAGCCCTAGAACAGCGAAAATCCTAGTCCAATGTATATGAAAAAAGTAAACTAGAATAACTTCAAAAAGTACATACTTACATGTAATAGAGTACATTCAACCATTCACAATTGACAATAGAGAAGCTCCAAGAGAAGATAGACCAATATCCACACATCAAAACTTATCCATAAAGCTCAAATTCATCCTTTAGAAAAAGTGTGAAAACTCAAGAGAGATAAGAGATCCAAACCAAAGTGATGATGAGCAAAGGAGCTCACCTCACATGTAATTTATACACAACTTAGGAGTTCGAATTAGCCTAAAAAATAAAATAATGTTCTAATAATACAACTCTCGGTGACAAGCCCACCAAACTAGCTCATAAATGAAAAATCAACCTCTCAAGAGGTCAAATAATTATCTATGCATGTCATAGGGCCCTCTAAGAGGCCTAATGAGGTTGATTGGTGCCATAATGAAGAATAAGATCCTCAAAAGAAACGGATTAGGGCTTGGCCCGTTGTAATAACCTATGGTGCTCTTAATGACATGTGGGAGGCACACAAGTGTCCTCATGGGTCTCCAAACAAATCGAAGATGCTTGTAGATCGTCTGCAAGGGCTATGATGATGGTGTAGGTGATGTCACATTATCGTGCAGTCCTGGATTGATCCAAGTTGATATTGGTGGCCACTCTCCTATTCCACTTGGACCCTCACCATTGTTCTTTCAGTTTCCTTAATTGTAGCACAATTTACTATTTTTGGCAGTTTTTTTGGTCCTGAACTTCCGGAGCCGTTTTGAGGCCCTAAACGACATTTTTTGGGCAAAATGCCTTCAATTATTTCTAAAGAAATAATATCAACTGTTGTGGTCCTTGGAGAGATCTTTTCAACGAGGTATCATACACATCAAACGGAGATAATATGACCAAGTTACGACCCTGGGAAGTTGGCTGCCCAACTAACCCCAACGAGGTCCATAAACTCTTGGTGTCACATCTCCTCGGGTTAGGGTTTTGATTGTTTATGGTTTTCTCTTATTGTTCAATAATAAAAAGGCCCTTGAGCCTCATTGTAACTCAGTTCAGAGGCATGTAGCTGCGACATCTCTTCTTAGAGATAAGCTATCATCGTCCGAGCTAGTCTTATTTCCATTCTGTTTGTAAGCATATTTCAGTATTTGATATTAATGAAATGAAGTGTTATTTTTGCTGCATCTCTATATTTATAGTTATATTGGTAATTTGTTGCATTCCTGTGTAAATATGGATCAGTGGTATCAGAGTAGTATGCTCTTTCTCTGTTTTTCTTTGCATGTCCCCAACAAGGTTGGGATATAAGCAGTTAAGACTCGATCTGGTTGAACCTTTGCAAGTTCAGCCTCGCAAACCTCAACGGCTGCCCATGGGGGAAGAAAAGAAAGACGAGAGCGCAGGAGATCCTATCAAAATATTGCTTGAGGAGGCCCTCGAGAAACAAAGGAACGCGATGATGGATAACTTCGCCCAGATCCTTCAACGGTTGCCCATCGGTATGCATCCACATCCAGCAGCCACTCTGGAGGCTCCACACCTTTTAAGGTACAAGTAAACTTTGACATTCCCATATTTGAGGGCCAAATAGATGCAAATGCCGTAGATAAATGGTTAAATAGGCTAGAAGGATATTTTTCAGTTCATGATTTTTCCAGCTAGGAAAATATTACTTTTGCTCTTCTCAAAGCTGCCCCCCATGTCAAGGACTAGTGGGAAACCTACTGTGCGCAGAAGGATGAAAGTATAGCCTCACTGTTTTTAGCCGCTCCAACTTGGAATTCCAGGATGCCATCAAGGAGCAGTACTACCCTGTCGGGAGCATGAGGACAAATACATAAAGTGGACCACACGGCAGCAGGGAAGGGACAAAGATGTGCCAAAGTTTACCAATGTTTTTCATACCCTTCACATGAAGTTGGATATCAAGGATTTTGAGAAACATTTGGTACTCAAGTACTGTGGCTGCCTACATAGATACATCCAGGACGAGATGGAGTTCCTGGATATCTCCTCGCTTGGCACGGCGTACGGATATGCCGTCAAGATCGAGCAAAAGTTTAAACAGAAGAAGCGAGACTTTGGATCTGCAAATCCGAAGCAAGGGAAAGGTGCCCCCAAACTGCAGAACAAAGGACAAAGCCAAAGGGGGACAGCCCAGGGCAACCCACCAAAGCCACAAGCAAAGGACACCATTGCGAAGCCAAAGAAGGACATGGGAAAGTGGTGTGAGTTCCATAAGAGCTCCACTAACAACAAAAGTGAGTGTCGGGCCAAGTAGTCACTGGTGGTCGAGCTAAAGGCTTTGGAATCAGATACATGTTCCGACTCTGAGTCAGAACCCGACAAGGGGAATAACAAAGGGAAGCAAATTATCGATGTAGAGCACAACGCCACCTTTGCCACCACAAAGATCCAAAAGGAGGAACCTGAAAATCTAGAGGAGCATCTCTTCCACTCCCGGATGTGGGTAAAGGGCTCCCCGCTAAAGTTCATTGTTGATAGTGGGAACCAAAATAACCTCATTGTAGTAGAGGTTGTGAAGCGGCTGGGCTTATCGACCACAACACACCCACAACCGTATACCATCAGGTGGCTTCACCAAGGACGAGATCTTCGCATGAGCCAATGGTGTCGCCTTCCATAAAACATCAAGCTTTCATAGATGAGGTATTATGTGACGTTGCTCCCCTTGATGTTTGTGATGTATGATTAGGCCAACCATACTTGTGGAAGTGACATGCTGTGTATGAGTCAAAGCCTCGCGCTGTTATTGTTACTTTGGGAAATAAGTTGTACATGATACCGGAGGTTGCACCGCCTACTGCCATCTCTCTGGTTATAACAAAACAATGAAGTAAGCTCATTTCCAAAACCGAGAAATTTGTTTTCCTAATGATACGCCCTCAGGGAAAGAAGAAGACAATAGCCACGACTTCCAAACAGGGCCCCTCCGCATGACAACAACAGATGGACAAGTTTGTGGAGGAGTACGAGGTAATCTTCACCTCCCCCGCAAGGGTCCCTCTGCACTATCAGGTCAAGCAATCCATTGCTTTGACCCCAAGTGCGTCGTTGCCCAATGGCCTAATCTATCGTCTCTCTGTTCTGGAGAACGATGAAATCAAGAAGCAGATTCAGGAACTGTTGCAGAAAGGTCACATCCGACCGAGTTCATTGCCCTATGGGAGCCTAATCGTGGTGGTTCAAAATAAGGATGGCAATTTTGAAGACTCTATATTGACTATCAAGCGCTGAACAAGATCACTGTTCGGAATAGGTACCTGATCCCACAATCCCTGGACCAACTCAAGGGGGCGAAATATTTCAGCAAGATCGACTTGAAGTCCGGATATCACTAGGTACCAATCGAACCCTTCGATGTGTGGAAGATTGGCTTCAAAGCTAAGGAGGGTCTTTTTGAATGGTCGGTTATGCCTTTCGGGTTGACGAATGCTCTTGCAACCTTCATGAGGCTGATGGATGACATCTTGCGGCCATTCACCAACTCATTTGTAGTGGTATACTTCGATGACATCATGATCTTTAACCAGATTTGGGAAGAACACCTCCACCACATCCGATAGGTTCTCCAAACACTGTGGCAACACAAGTTGTGTGCCAATTTGGAGAAATGCACTTTTGGCATGACCCAGATTCAGTATCTGGGATACATTATTGATGAATGGGGGGTGCATGTGGATCTAGCCAAGATCCAAGTCATTCGGGATTGGTCAGCCCCAACCACTGTGACAGAGCTCTGCAACTTTATGGGTCTTGCCAATTTCTACCGCAGGTTCGTGTTCTCTCATGTCACTTGGCCCTTGAGTCAAGTCACCAGGAAGGAGGGAAAGAAAAATCCTTTTGGTATGAATCTCAACAGAAGGCATTCATAGAGTTGAAACATCGCCTTTGCTCTACACTAGTGCTCACACTACCAAACTTGCAACAACCATTTGAGATGGAGATAGATGCCTCTGACTATGCTATTGGGGCAGTTTTTACTTAACAAGGGCATCTAGTGGCATATCACAGTGAGACACTTTTAGACATTGTCTGGAAGTATCCCGCTTATGACAAAGAGATGTATTCCACTGTGCAGGTTTGCTGACAATGGAAGCATTACATTTTGGAGAAGGAAACGATCATCCACACAGACCACTGAACTCTGCAATTCATACAGACGTAAGGGAAGTTGTTGTTGATTTGGGGTAGCATCAGATGTGCTCTAGCCATGAAAATTGGTGGAGAGGCTAAAGCACATGAGATCTCCAAGATCCAAAAATGGTTTGGGTAGATTCTAACCGGTTTGGGAGATATTAAAATAATTAATATTTTTAGTGGAGTTCCCAAGTCTAAACTTAGGAAAAATAAAATATTAATGGGTATTAATTTAAAACTGGGTTAGAAGGTTCCAAAAGTCATGGATCAAAGAAAATCTAAAATTAGTCATTGATTAGAGATTTAATCTCGGTTGTTGGAGGACCGACAGGAAGAGTATAAGAAGAGGCTTGAGGGTCAGTTGGAGAACGCACTAAGGGAGACCAGTCAGTTCAATTTCTGGAGCGGGGTTAGCTAAGAAATTCAAACTAGTGGTTTGGAGAGTAGCAGGAGATAGCAAGTATGGAACAGAGAGTCAAGAACAACACCAAGGGAACAATGCAGAGGTTGGAGAGGCAGACATAGAGGTTGCAGATTGCGCAGTCACTGGAGGGCCTGCAAGGGTGACGCAGAGAGGACTAGTGCTGACGCAGAGAGGCAGGGGCTGACGCAAAGGGTCTGGGAGCTACGCAGTGGTCATCCAGGCTGACGCTAAGACTGGGGGAAGTGTTGAAGAATTTTCTCTTTGTTGGGTAAGACAGTTTAGCACCCAGTTGTACTGAAGAATTGCTGAATAATAAAATCTTCCCTTGCTTCATCGGTTTTCCCACATTGGGTTTTTTCAGGGACTGATTGTCCAAAATATTTGTGTTAATGTGTTAATTCTTGTGCATGTGTTTGTTTCTGTATTATGATGTGATATTTGCAACATAATTTATTTTATGTTTACTGAAGGATTTTCATAAATAACTTATTGGGAAATAAGTAGGTAAAATAAACTAGTTGTTGCAGTGATAGAATTTTCACATGGTATCAGAGCAAGTAATCAGAGACAGGAAGGGAAAATCAATTATGAGTTGAGACCATGATGCAGAGGCATCTATGTCAGAAGACTCACACAGATTTTCAGAAAATTGCACAAGAGAAAGTGATTTCGATTTCTCTACGTTTTGCTTCCAGGCTGGAAGAAGAAGTGGCTTGTGTGACTAGCTTTGCATCATTAGAGGTATGGTATATAAATAGTGGGGCCTCTTGGCATATGATGGGAATTCGGGAATGTTTCCTCAGATTATTGGGAGGAGAAGATGAACTTTCATATCACCATGTTGAACAAGGCAAAATGTACTCAGTAGGGTGGGGTACCATAGTTTTTCAAACAAAAACAGGAGAGCGGTTCTGTGCTACCAATGTGCTGCATGTACCAGGATTAGGGATGAACTTACTTTCCTTGTCGCAACTTCAAGGCAAAGACTATGACATTTTTTTCATCAAGGAGAAAGTATACGTCAAACACTCGAGCTAGAAAAAGAAAGTGCAGATTGGGATCAAAAGTGACAGGTTGTACAAACTACAACTAGAATCACCAATGGCACTAATAGGCAGTCATGGAGACAAGGATTTGAATGAACTATGGCACAGAAGAATGGGACATTTGCACCATGGGGCTCTAAGAATTCTCAGGAGCACTATAACAGGAGTTTCGGATCTTAGCACAGAACGAGATGATGTATGCAGAGGATGTGCTCTAGGAAAGTATGCCAAGGAAACATTTCCTAGAAGTAAAAACAGGGCCAAGAGTGTATTAGGATTGATACACTCAGATATCTGCAGATGCATGTCCACTAAAGCTCTTAGTGGTGCCGAGTACTTCCTTACCTTCATTGATGACCACTCAAGGAAAACTTGGATTTATTTTTTGAAAACCAAGGATGAGGTTTTATGTCGATTCAAAGAGTTCAAGGCTCTAGTGGAGAATCTAACTGCGAAGAAAATAAAAGTTTTGCGCTTAGATAATGGTGGAGAGTATGTAGATAAGACTTCACTGATTTTTGCGTTAAGGAGGGCATCAGAAGAGAGTGGACAACTCTGTACAATCCGGAGCATAATGGAGTAGCAGAAAGAAAGAACAGGACTATCGTAGAAGCAGCTAGGGCCATGATATATGATCAGGATATGCCAAAATTTCTGTGGGCAGAAGCATGCAACACAACAATCTATGTTCATAATTGAACTCCTCATCGGTTATTGGGCAAGATTACTCTAGAGAAAGTCTTCATAGGGAAGACACTTGAAGTCAGTGATTTCAGGATATTTGGGAGCTTAGCATATTGCCGCATACCCGAGGAAAAGAGGAAGAAGCTGGATCAAACTGTAGAGAAAGGATATATAGTGGGATATAGCGAGAACGCTAAGGCATACAGAATCTATCTTCCAGGGAGCAGGAAGGTAGTAGTTCGATGAGATGTGAAGTTCATGGAAGACAAGGCTTTTAGAAAATCTCGAGAAATGCTTTCCGAGGAGTAGTCAAAAGAGGAACCATTGGTCAAACCTCTTCAACCAACGGAAGAAAATAATTCTTCCTCAGGTCAGGAAGAATCATAGGATGAGGAGGAGCTAAGAGAAGCACTTGATGGCAGAGGAAGAATGAGCAGGGAACTTCGTCAGATTCTGCGAGATGCATAGGAGTTCATCAGTGCACCAAGGAACAATAAGAGGGAGTGAAAACAACCAGATATATATTCAAAATTAGTAGCTCAAGATGGGGAGCCTACCAATTTTCAGGAGGCAGCTCAACATCAAATTTGGCTGGATGCGATGGTAAAGGAGTACAACTCCATAATGGTGAACGATGTCTGGGAGGTAGTGCCAAGGCCTTAAGAAAAATTAGTGGTAGGTTTGAGATGGATTTACAAGATCAAATACACTGCAGACGGCAGTGTCGAGAAATACAAAGCCAGGTTTGTGGCTAAGGGGTATGCTCAGAAGGAAGGAATTGACTACGAAGAGACCTTCGCCCCAGTAGCCAGGTATACATCTATTAGAACCATGATATCTCTTGCAGCACGGATGGGTTGGGAAATTCATCAAATGGATGTCAAAACGACATTTCTGAATGGTGTGATAGAAGAAGAGGTATACATTGAACAACCAGAGGGCTTTGAGACACATGAGAAGAAGTCTCATGTATGTAGATTGAAGAAAGCCTTGTATGGACTGAAACAGGCACCTAGAGCGTGGTATGGGCAAATTGATGGGTACTTGCAGGAAATGGGATTTGTCAAGAGTGACGCAAATCCAAATCTCTACTATCTGGTTGTAGAGAATGAGCCTTTAATCTTAGTATTATATGTGGATGATCTCTTTCGACAGGATCATCCATGCTCATAGGGGACTGTAAGAAGAATCTAGCCGCGGACTTCGACATGAAGGATTTGGGACAAATGCATTATTTCCTGGGGTTGGAAGTTTGGCAGCAAAAGGGGGAGATCTTCCTTCGGCAAGGGAGATATGCTACAGAAATCCTGAAGAGATTCAGGATGGAGTACTGTAGACCCATGGCTACTCCAATGATAACCAAATGGAAGAAGATTGATGCATCAGAAGACAAAGATGTTGATCCCACCTTATATAGGCAACTCATAAGGTCCCTGATGGATCTCGTCAATACCAGGCCAGACATTTGCTACGCTGTTAACACCCTCAATCAGTTCATGGTGGCACTGAAGAGGGCGCATTGGGCAGCAGCCAAACATGTTCTCAGGTATTTACATGGAATAGTCGATTATGGACTCTTGTACACCAAGGGTAAGGATATCAGATTGAGTGGGTTTATTGATGCAGATTGGGCAGGAAGTTTAGTGGATTGGAAAAGTACCTCTAGGTATTGTTTCAACATTAGATCAAGAATGACCTCCTGGTGCAATAGGAAACAGAAATTCGTGGCTCTGAGCTCAGCTGAGGCAGAATACATGGCTGCAAGCACAACTTCGTGCGAGGCCATATGGCTTAGAAAACTACTTGTAAACCTATTTAGAAGAAAGATGGAGGCGACCAGGATCATGTGTGATAATGAGAGTTGCATCAAGCTCTCTGAGAATCGAGCATTTCATGATTGGTCAAAGAATATTAATATCCGGTGTCACCTTGTCAGAGATTGTGTCCAATGAGGAGCTATACAGTTGAGCACACTCCTACAGGAGAACATGTGGTAGACATCCTTACCAAGGCCCTTGGAAGAACCAAGTTTGATTATTTCAGGGAGAAGATGGGGATGATAAAGAATCCATTTCAATAGCAGAAATGTGTATGATGTTGCAGTGCAATAGCACGATGCAACATGATAAGGAGTTTGCAGTGCAGATGCAGAGTTGGAAAGATGTACCAACAGCAACACGGATGCAGAGGGAGCTGCAGTATAGATGTAGCCATGGACAGCAGTACAGGATGCAGCAGTGCAGAGGATGTTGGGCAGGGAGGCTTAGCATCAGCATAGGTACTGATGCTGTATGATCAGAGTAATGCTCAGTGTGGAGTATTACTAGAGCACAGTCCTCACTAAGAGGGAGTGTTGATTTGGGGTAGCATCAGATGTGCTCTAGCCATGAAAGTTGGTGGAGAGGCTAAAACACATGAGATCTCCAAGACCTAGCAATGGTTTGGGCAGATTCTAACCGGTTTGAGAGATATTAAAATAATTAATATTTTTAATGGAGTTCCTAAGTCTAAACTTAGGAATAATAAAATATTAATGGGTATTAATTTAAAACTAGGTTAGAAGGTTCCAAAAGTCATGGATCAAGCCAAATCTATCTTAGCCATTGATTAGAGATTTAATCTCGGTCGTTGGAGGACTAACAAGAAAAGTACAAGAGGCTTGAGAGTCAGTTGGAGAACACACTGAGGGAGACCGGTTAGTTCGATTTTTGGAGAGGGGTTAGATGAGAAATTCAAACTGGTGGTCTAGAGAGTAGTAAGAGGCAACAAGTACAGAATAGAGAGTCAGGAACAACACCAGGGCAACAACGTAGAGGTTGGAGAGGCAGACGCAGAGGATCTCAGGCAGACGCAGAGGCTACAGACTGCGCAGTCACAGGAGGGCCTGCGACGGTGACGCAGAGAGGCCCAGTGCTGACGTAGAGAGGCAGCGGTTGATGCAGAGGGTCTGGGAGCTACGTAGAGGTCATCCAGGCTGACGCTAAGACTGGGGGAAGTGCTGAAGAATTTTCTCTCTGTTGGGTAAAGCCAGTTTGGCACCCAGTTGTACTGAAAAATTGTTGAATAATAAAATCCTCCCTTACTGCACTGGTTTTCCCACATTGGGTTTTTTCGAGGACTAATTGTCCAAAATAATTGTGTCAATGTGTTAATTCTTGTGCATGTGTTTGTTTCTATATTATGATGTGATATCTGCAACATAATTTATTTTAATGTTTACTGAAGGATTTTCATAAATAACTTATTGGGAAATAAGTAGGTAAAATAAATCAGTGGTTGTAGTGATAGAATTTTCATAGTTGCAGAATGATTGCCATTAGAAGTGGTCCACATACCTGCAACAATTCCATTTGAATATCAAGTACAAAAAGGGAAACACCAATAATGTTGCAGACTGCTTCAGTTGACCACTGATCATGGCGTTAACCACTGTGCTCAACTCTTGTGGGCATGAGACTTCTGATTGGCCACTTCTCTACAAAAGCGACTCAGAATTCAGCCACACATACCATACGCTCTTAGAGGGTTAGCAAGTTCCAAATTTTCACCTCCAAGATGCTCTGTTATGCCACCTGGGACACCTTTGTGTTCCTTCAAACGAGCGTGCCAAGATGATTTGGGAAGCGCACTACAGTCGAGCCATTGGGAATTTCGGGGTCGAGAAAATGGTGGTAGTATTGCAGAAGTATTTCTATTAGCTGAATCTTCGACAAGATGTTGGGAAGTACATCAGATCTTGCACTGCTTGCGTCATTGCCAAACTGACGATCAAGAAGAAA
The DNA here is from genome assembly GCA_000404065.3 of Pinus taeda. Taxonomy (NCBI): domain Eukaryota; kingdom Viridiplantae; phylum Streptophyta; class Pinopsida; order Pinales; family Pinaceae; genus Pinus; species Pinus taeda. The sequence continues at coordinate 64,513 of APFE030223949.1, read as the reverse complement.
GGCCTCTATATTCCGCTGCCTACCCCTTGTCAACCTTGGGAATCCATCTCCATGGATTACGTCGGGCCTTCCTTCTACTATGCATGACAACAACTGTGTTTTTGTGGTCGTCGACAGATTCTTGAAGATGGCCATTATGGCGGCCTGCAAGAACACTATCACAGTAGAAGCCACTGCTAAACTCTTCTTTGAACGAGTGTGGGTACACTTTGGGATCCCACAGTCTATCATCTCAGATTGGGACAACAGGTTCCTCAGTACATTTTAGTCCAATCTTTGGTTGATGCTGGACACTAAGCTCACTAAGTCCACAACTTTCCATCCCCAAACTGATGGCTAGGCAGAGGTCGTCAATAGGATGATCGTACACATTCTGCGCATGTACAACTCAAAGCATCCACACACATGGGATGAGAGCCTCCCCTATGTCCAACACATCTATAACCGGGTTCTCTACAACTCGACTGGCCACAACCCTTTTCAGGTGGGCTTGGGATTCCAACCACTATGTCCCATTGATGTGGCCATACCATTTGCAGTGACTCAGGCAAATTCGGCTCATGTCCAGTCTGAAGCCGACAAGGCAAATAGCTTCATTGAGTACATTCAACACATCTGCCAACAGGTCCGTGACATATTGGACAAAGCCAATGCTAAGTACAAGCAACAACATGATCAACATCGGGTGCCACGCAAGTTCCAGGTGGGTGAAAATTTTTGGCTACATTTGCAAAAGGAGCGCCTCGCTGGGCCCCACCGCAAGATTCGCCCGCTTCATATGGGCCATACACCATCACCAAGGTTGTGGGAGATAATTCTTTTAAGCTCAGCATTCCCCCATTCCTTGGCCTGTTCCCAATGTTCAATGTGGATCACCTTCGGCCATACTTTCCACCGTTACTGAACATATTTGACATTGCAGAACAACTCACACCAACAGAGTTAAATCCAGACGGCATGGAACAAGTTGCAACTGATCGGATCATGGACATGCAGATCAAGAACACTCGCCAGCAGAAGATCCAGCTTTATCGAGTTGTCAAAGCTGGCCAACTCCTACACCAAGGCAAATGGCTCACCAGGGACCAAGTGCAGCAGAAGTTTCCTCATCTCATGGAGGAACTCAATGCAATGGAGACCATTGCTTCCTAAGGGGGGAGGACTGATCTAAGTGGATATTGGTGGCCACCCACGTTATTCCACTTGGACAGTCACCATTGTTCTTTTAGTTTTTTTTTTCAGTTTCCTTAATTGCAGCACAATTTACTATTTTTGGCAGTTTTTTCATGTCTTGAACTTCTGGAGCCACTTTGAGGCCCTAAACGACATTTTTTTGGCAAAAGCCTCCAACAATTTCGAAGGAAATCGCGTCAACAACTGTAATCCTTGGAAATATTATTCCAACGAGGTATCATACGTGTCAAACGAAGATAATATGACCAAGTTACGACCCCGAGAAGTTGGCTGCCCAACTAATCCCAACAGGGCCCATAAACTCTTGGTGTTACATCTCCTCGGGTTAGGGTTTTGGTTGTTTAGGGTTTTCTCTTATTGTTCAATAATAAAAAGGCCCTTAAGCCTCATTGTAACTCAGTTCAATGGCATGTAGCCGCTACATCTTTTCTCAAAGATAAGTTACCATTGCCTGAGCTAGTCTTATTTCCATTTTGTTTGTAAGCATATTTCAGTATTTGATATTAATGAAATGAAATGTTATTTCTGCTACATTTCTATATTTATGGTTATATCGGTAATTTGTTGCATTCCTGTTTAAATCTGGATCATGGATCATCTGCCAAGTGTGTGGTGTAGATCAGGGGTTGACTGGGAATGATGGATAAGGTGCATATTCCTCGTCCAATAAGTGAACAACGAGCAATCTCTGAATGGCTGTGGGAATCCATGGAGTGCAATCTGCTGCTGTGGAGGCCCATGGCTCTCAACGCTCACCCTACATGTGCCTTTGTAGCCCTCTGGAGGATTAGGACTTCGTATAGGGAGACCAGACCATCTGCAATCCTACATAAGATCCAATGCATCCCCTAGCCTTCCAGTAGAACAAGTCATTAAAGAAATAGAGTAAATGAGCTTACCTAATCATGGACCACGGGTGAGAACTTCATAATGGTTTGCCCTTCCATAATGGGCTTCAGGATGTGCCAATGTCTCCTAAACTCCAAATGGGGTTAACCAAGTACTCTATTAGGTGGTTTCTACTTCTAAAGGGAATAATATTCAAGGTACATCCTTCAAAAGGTGTTGGCATGTGACAGATAATGGTGTATGAGGAAGGGATGAGAAGGGGCAACCCCGGGTCACATGCTGGGGCGCAAGGGTAGCTAATAAGAGGGAAGCCCACACTTTGGTTTATAATGTATAGTAGGGAGAAATCGTGATGCATGAGGTGCTTTGGCCTTGATTTTTCCACGGTTATTTTATGCCTTTTGCCTTTTTATGATTTTCGTTGATTAACTGCTCGGGGCTCAAGGGGGTAGAGCATGATGTATAAGATATAGTAGTGAATTCCCTCTTTAAGGTGGGCCGATTCATCACTCACCAGGGGTTGGAACAATCATGGGTTCCTATATGATGAAGAAGGCTTATAGAACCTGTAGGAACCAGGGTGATGGCCATGATTATGGGGTAGAGCTCATGTATTGGCTTTTGCCCATGTACTAAATGTATGTGTCCTGACCATCTTTTGCATCTTGTGGTACATTTTCCTGTTGATTGTGGCCATATATGCTTTTAAATTTCTTTTCAGCTGCATCAACCTCTAGGCTTCATTCCAGGCCATGACCCAAGGTGTGGGCAAGGGGAAGGGGCAAATTAACCCCATATGGACCTAATGGAGGAATGTGGACCCAAGCGGGAGAAATGATGGATGGGGTAATAATGAATGGAAAAAGAGTAATATAAGCAGATAAGGGAGCGAGACTATGCAACCAAAATTGGGGTTTCCCATGAAATACCTTCCCTGGAACCAAATGGTTAGCAAAAGAGATCCCACAAGACTAGAGTCAAAGATTAATTTCTGCCAAATCCCTCCATTAATCCATGCCCAGAAGTGTCCATGATAAGCAAACTATAATACTCAATTTTTAAATGACAAGGCATACCTTTAGATTCGGGAGGTCCACCTTCAAGCATACGATCATGGCAAATGGGCGAGGGACCACATGGTTGGTTCAGGTGGTGGAGAAGATGGCACAAGGAGTTAGCTAGTGGCTGCAAGGGGCTGGTGGCTGTTGGCTGGGAGAAAAAAAATTCTCCTAGTGATATTACCCACAAAATGGTGGGTAACCGGGCCAACTTTGACTACTATTTTCTTGATGATGCCTTCACATTTTGGAAAAATTTCAATGTGGCATGTGATCTAGATTTTTTGCTTATCATTTTGAGACTAAGTTGACTTTTTGACTTCTATGAGCACATGCATCGGGAAACATGAATGCCAACTTTGACTACTATTTTCTTGATGATGCCTTCACATTTTGGAAAAATTTCAATGTGGCATGTGATCTAGATTTTTTGCTTATCATTTTGAGACTAAGTTGACTTTTTGACTTCTATGAGCACATGCATCGGGAAACATGAATGCTTTGAGAAAAGTGAAATTGTTGATTTTGTGAGGCTACCATGTTGATAATTGTCTGAAAAATACTAGACGATGGCCAAGGCCACATAGACTCAATGACTCATAACCATATGGTAACACATAGGTGCACATTGACGCAAGCTGAACTGGCCCATGCATTGGTGTTTGCCCCTACATAACCAAGGCTCCTCTATACAATGAGTCCTCTGAGATCCATCTAGAACCTGCTGGATACTATATTGGACAAATAGCCCAAGGACTTAGCCTAAAAGGATTGGTCATGGCCAACCATCACAAGGCTTAGGACATCTAATACAATGACTCACATGGTTGTTACAATGCTTTAGACTTGTGACCTTGGGCTGACAATGGTGATAAATGCAATGTGAAAGTACCCCTACTTACATGAGGGGGAACAAGACTACCACAACTCTTGTACACCATCTACATGATGGTTCAATAAGATACAATTTCATTTATCAAGATGTTTTTTGTGGTTTAAGGTCAAATTGCAATTTCGGAGGCTTCTGCATTTTGGGCCAAAAGCACTAGGCTCAAGACAGCCAAGATGGTTTTGGGGCACCTCTAGAACCGAGGCTTTCAGTATTTCATGTAGTTGAAGATTTTGATCAAACATCTAAGGGATCATCATATTTGACTTTTTGAGGGGTTCCAGAAAGATCTCTCCTGAAAAGTCGGGATGGTTTGCCTCTATAGATATTGCTGTAGGTAAATCACATTTCTTCGAGGGTTATTTTAGGTTAGAGAGGATTAGGGTTTTGCAAAGAGCTTAACTGAATATATACATACATACATCGGCTATCATCTGTATTTCAGTGTTTAGTTATTACACTTTTCTCCAGACATGATATGTTTTGCAGGATATATTCCATGATGCTGGAATGTTGTGTATATGTGATTTCATATTTCTTAATCATTCAAAACCCCTTGATTATTGTTAGGACACTTGAGTTTGATGGGAACCCACTGGGTTTCCTAGTTTCTGTCATTCTTTTGCCACGCTCAAGCTACTTCATTTTGCAGATGCATGGAACGTTTTAGTTATATATGTTAACATTCTGACTCGAAATACAAATATTATCAGATGTTACAAAGTATGCTTTCTCAAAAAGAATTGTGATTTAAACTCTCATATATAATTCTTGCTGATGTTCCCCAAACTAGTTGCGGATGTCTGAAATTCTAATAATATTTAGTCACTACAGGTTCTGCATGGCAAGCCATACAACCGGAAATGTGATGTATACAGTTTTGGTATCTGTTTGTGGGAGATTTACTGTTGCGATATGCCATATCCCGATCTCAGCTTCACAGAGATGACTTATGCAGTTGTTAGACAGGTAGCTGTTAGCCTTTTATAGTCTGGATCATATTTCCTATGTTTTTAATATTTATAATGTTTATTGATCAGTGTTATATGTTGATGTTCTTTATGTCAGAATCGACGGCCAAAGATTCCTAGATGTTGTCCAAGTTCTCTGAGTAATGTGATGAGAAGGTGCTGGGATGCAAACCCCGACAAGAGGCCTGAAATGGACGAGGTAGTGAAAATGTTAAAAACAATTGATATAAGCAAAGGTGGAGAAATGATACCTCCTGATCAATCTCAAGGTTGCTTTTGCTTCCGAAAGTACCATGGCACATAGTGCGTTTTATTAGGGATAAACGATAGTGCCTACATATTCTTTAATGGAAAAGAATGTATCAAATACGCTTCACAATAGCATGTTATGTTGCTTTCAAGTTTGTGAAGAAGATAAAAGTGCAGAGGTGCATATATTTTGTGGACCTTTGGCTCTTAAATCTTTTATTATTGAGACTTTTCATATGGCTTTTCTCCATGCCTTATCTTTCCCTTTTCTCTGCAATATTGAACTGGTTCAGATGTAGAATCTCTACACGTGCTATTATATTGGTTATAGCTCTTCTGTCTATAAATTATTATTAAAGAAAAAAAGGGACTGAAGATGGTTCTCAATATTTTCAGTACAAAAGTACAGGCAGAGCTTTATTATTACCTCAGCATATGGGCATTGTTTGCTGACTATGCAGCTGATCCACAATCAAGCTTTTGATAGTTCGGGGTCATCATTGCATGTGTTTATGTTTTGGAGGGCGGGTTGCAAAAGTTGATCCTTTATATAAAAAATTACCAAAAACACATAATTATTGTACAAGGATTTGCTTCATTCTTCGAATCCATGCTAGAGGAACCAAAAGATCAGACTGAGCACCATAATCTACATCTTTTAATTTGTAATATACTTTATAAGGTCAAAATCTCTAGTAGCTATTAGGAGCGCAAGTTTGTCCATTAACAAATGAAACAACACCAACTTTACTTTCTGTATGATATATATATATATATATATGTATGGTATCGGACTTATATTAACATGGAGCCATAGGATCAAAACCTCCCAAGTGGATGTGGATGACTCTAGGTGCAAATCCTAAGTGATTTTGATGGCATAGATGTGTCTCCCATAGTGTGTGGCATTGTAGCCAAAGGGGCAACTGTAAGTTTGTATAAGTAGTGTCTGAAGTACACTGGTTAGGCTAGCAGCGACCATATGGGTCAATAAACATCTGCACACAAAGTAGAATCACTAAAAAGAACCAAGTCTCTAGTATGCAGGGCTGAAAAATCGAAATAGAGAGTGATCCTTTATATCACAAATTAACAAAAACACATCATTATTGTACAAGGATTTGCTTCATTCTTCGAATCCATGCTAGAGGAACCAAAAGATCAGACTGAGCACCATAATCTACATTTTTTACTTTGTAATATACTTTATAAGGTCAAAATCTCTAGTAGCTGTTAGGAGTGCAAGTTCGTCCATTAACATATGAAACACCAACTTT
>APFE030223949.1:28934-56965 GCA_000404065.3 Pinus taeda | reverse complement strand
TTAACATGGACCCTAATCTGAATAGAAAATGGCATCAACCCATGGTATTCATCCACCCATGGAATTTACCCATGGTATTGTAACTGACATCCATCCATGGTATTTGCCCATGGTATTGTGATATCCACTTATGGTATATATTCACCCATGGAATTGACTCATGGTGTTGTAACTGAAAAATATTACAAGTAACAAGTCACATTTTGTAAAATAATAGTTTGTTCGCCACAATGTAGCTTTTACAGTTATTCTCTTTTTTAATAAAAAAATTCTTTGTGGTTTTGTTTATTGGGCATTCTCTTCTTTTTCTTCTGGGATTTCAATTTTTCAGATCTTAGCGGCCTCTCCCCAAAATCCATTTCAATCTTTTAGATCTTGGGAGCCTGCCCCCAAGATTTGGATCATAGCCTTGGGATCAAAACCTCCCTAGTGGATGTGGATGACTCTAGGTGCAAATCCTAGGTGATTTTGATGGCATAGATGTGTCTCTCATAGCGTGTGGCATTGTAGCCAAAAGGACAACTGTAAGTTTGTATATGTAGTGTCTGAAGTACACTGGTTAGGCTAGCAGCGACCATATGGGTCAATAGAACGCTAAAATGAGCCAAGTCTCTAGTATGCAGGGCTGAAAAATCGAAATAAACAACGATGAGATATCCTTCTAGGTGGACGAACTTATGTCCATCCTAACACGAGTCCATACTAGGAATAGCTGTCCTGATGCCAGAAATTGGAGGAAAGAGCACAGGTTCCAAGGGAAACAATGATTGAGTTGATGTCAATATTACAAAGGTTCCAAGGGAAACAATGATTGGGTTGATGTCAATATTACAAGACCGTGTCAGAGTAGAGTGGTGAAGTGAAGGACATTAATGATTTACAGTAGGGAATAAAAATGAAGTACTTCCTCTTTATTAAGGAGGTCAAAGATGCTAGATGAGATATCCTTCTAGGTGGACGAACTTATGTCCATCCTAACACGAGTCCATACTAGGAATAGCTGTCCTGATGCCAGAAATTGGAGGAAAGAGCACAGGTTCCAAGGGAAACAATGATTGGGTTGATGTCAATATTACAAGACCCTGATGCCAGAAATTGGAATAGTTGTCCTGATGCCAGAAATTGGAGGAAAGAGCACAGGTTCCAAGGGAAACAATGATTGGGTTGATGTCAATATTACAAGACCGTGTCAGAGTAGAGTGGTGAAGTGAAGGACATTAATGATTTACAGTAGGGAATAAAAATGAAGTACTTCCTCTTTATGAAGTACTTCCTCTTTATTAAGGAGGTCAAAGATGCTAACTTTTACACTACTGTTCGTCAAGGTCAAGTTCTTGTTTCAAAGGATTAGTCCATACTAGGAATAGCTGTCCTGATGCCAGAAATTGGAGGAAAGAGCACAGGTTCCAAGGGAAACAATGATTGGGTTGATGTCAATATTACAAGACCGTGTCAGAGTAGAGTGGTGAAGTGAAGGACATTAATGATTTACAGTAGGGAATAAAATTGAAGTACTTCCTCTTTATTAAGGAGGTCAAAGATGCTAACTTTCACACTACTGTTCGTCAAGGTCAAGTTCTTGTTTCAAAGGATTAGTCCATACTAGGAATAGCTGTCCCGATGCCAGAAATTGGAGGAAAGAGCACAGGTTCCAAGGGAAACAATGATTGGTTTGATGTCAATATTACAAGACCGTGTTAGAGTAGAGTGGTGAAGTGAAGGACATTAATGATTTACAGTAGGGAATAAAAATGAAGTACTTCCTCTTTATTAAGGAGGTCAAAGATGCTAACTTTTACACTACTGTTCGTCAAGGTCAAGTTCTTGTTTCAAAGGATTAGTAAGACTTTGATTAAAGTAATCAAAGATGGGATGGTTTGCAAACTGATCAGGGTGTTTACAATTACCGGTTCATTATGGCATCAAGAGGAGATTGACATGGAAGTCAATGTCAGACAAAGCAGGTGAACAGTTCAGAGACTTGAGAGGTCGTGGTTGATAATAAGCTCATGTCTTTCCATGAAAGATTGGGACGTATTGATAGTAGGACATTAGGAATGATGAAGATAGTCAAGGGAATTGAGACATGATGAGGTGATACTGTCAAAACTGTGCAGGAAACGAAAGGAATTTCAGCGAGGGTTATTACTAAGGCTAGTGGTAGTGCTCAACTTAATATACATATGGTCCAATGGAAACAACATTGACGTGAGGTGCCAGGTGCTTTTTCATGTTCATCAATGCTTATTTTACAAGATTTTCACTTTTGTTGAAGAATGTTGAGGTATTTCATGATGGTGGAGTCTAACTCTTCTATGTTTTGACTTTTTCATTGGAATTCATTAATAAATTTTTTGATGAAATTGTGGTTTTTGCTGTTTAAAATGTGTTTTTGAATCCATAATGGATTCAGCGTCTTGAAAAACCATTGTAGCAATTGAATTATGCAGATTTCATAGCTCAAACATGTGATTCCAATGGATCTCAGCTCAAACATGTGATTCCAATTGATCTCAGCAGGATTTAAGGTAAATTGACCAGAGACTATGCCCACAAAAGGGGCCAAAATGTAGAGATTTTTTAATTTTGTTTTTAAATGCAGTTTAAAAAAAAAAATAGATAAATTAAGTTTCCTTGAGAAACCCATTTTAACTTTTTTAGTTGTGACTAGTAGTTTTGAAGGTCATAGTTTCAGGTAAGCTGTAATTTTAATCTCAAAAATAAAATTGATGCTATTGGGAGTATTATTTTTCTATTTGATGGTCAACTTTCTGCAGTGGTATTGGTTTTTATTGCTGCAATTTCAAATAAGTCACAATTTTAACCAACCCCCAAAAGTGTTTATCAATAGTACTGCTTAAAGCAATGATTGATTTTGGTATTTTTGACCAGAAAATATGGGGCTTTTGGGTTAGAGTTCTTATTTTGTCAAGTCATAGTTTTTGTTAAGTTGGGGTTATAGCCATGCAAGACAACTATTACAAAACATAAGAATGATTTGTACTTTATGTTAACCACCAAAATGGATAACCCCTTACGAGAAAACTTTTTTCCTACATTCGATAGCTAGTCGGTCAACCATACAGCCAGCAGCCCCTAACAGCTACCACTGGCTGATGATATGACATATCTTTTCCACTTGCATTGACCACTATTGTATCTGATACAATCACTTTAGCCCAATTATTTTCCTCAATTAGCAATCTTTCAACACAATTTATTCTTCCAATTATCAAGACCAATTGTAGATAGAACAATAAATGAAATAGACAATAGACAATCAAGAGCAATAACAACAGAGACAAGGATTCAGTAAAAGACCAGGGAAAAAAACCGCACAAGGGGGAAAAGCCTTTCAAATTCCTCTTCTTATTAGACTATCATAAAATGTTTAGCAAAGAGAGAGTACACTGTTCAAATTCCCCAATCACGAGTGACGAGACTATCCAGCAAAACCAACCAAACAATATCCAAGAGATGAGCGCAGCAACAATACTAATCAAAATCAAAGTTCCCAAGCCTACAGTCAATGGTCAAAATCTGCGGTCAACTGCCAAAATACCTTAGGTCCCAGCCACATGGAGCTAGTAACTGTTAGTGCAGCTACAACTCTCCAACTGTAGGGACGCTGACCCTAAAGAAATGAGATCTAGGTTGCAAGAAACGGGGAAACGGGTACGAGTTTTTGAAACGGGAAGTGATACGAAACGCGACCTCCCCAAATTTTGGAAATGGGGAAACGCGAATATATAAAATATATATATATATATATATATAATAATATTATATACTAAAAATATTTAAATATATACACTTGTGCAATCATAAACCATAAATGATACATTATAACTTATACATTTAAACATTAAAATTAAATTTACATCACATTTACTCATGAATGATCACATAATGAAAATAAAAATATTGGAATATCCAAAAGCAACCTTTATTATATATCCAAATCTCAAAATCAGCGTTTATTTATATTAATAGATGAGGCTGCAAGTACAATAAAGACTATAATGCTGCAAGAGAGAGATCCAAATCAGGATTTTTTGCATCCACATCTCATTCTTTAGAAGGACCACTGTTGTATTGGGAGTCTCCTCCTACATAGTCGAACGACCTTAGTGCTCTTGATTAAATACAAGTTTCATACCTTAGTACCCTACATGCTCTTGATTATTGGGAGTTTCCCCTGCATAGAGGGTTTGGTTCTCTTGATTAAATACAGGTTCCATATCCAAGTACATGATAAAATCCAATGGAAACATTGCAATCCCCCCAATCCTGAAAAATAAATAAGTCTGTTGGATTTTGAGTGAGATCTAAAATTTTACTTTCTCCATACGAAATCCAATGAGGGCGAAACCACTCTCAAACATCCTGAGTCATTTCATGGTAATGTTAAAAATTTAAGTAAAAGGATGAAAATGAAAAATAAAGGAGAATATCACTTTTACTTTAACATTACCATGAACTGCATATGCCTCAAACTTCCTGATGAACTGCATATCAACACTAGGGAAAAAATTCACTTTTATAACTTTAGACACGCATCTAGAAGCAACTAGAAGTCACTAGCATACCCTAAAAACAAATTACAAAAAAAAAAACACAAGTAAATGCTAAAACATGGGTCGTACAGCCGTGAGACGTGTTTCCGGTTGTACTAGCCACATTTCATTTTTGTGAAAAGTGGCAGTACGGTCGGAAACGCGTTTCACGGCCGTACCAAACGCATTTCACTGTTTCGTACTAGTTTCCGTACGGAAACGTACCCCTGCCCCACGTTTCCTACAACATAGAATGAGATAATATGAATTTGAAAGTGCTTACCCAAGCCCTCCCTTCCATCCAATCCGATCCAATGCTATTTGGAGCATTCCTAAGTAGGATGAGGCAGTTCAAGTACCTTGTCTGTGTGCAACTCTAGCTGAGATTTCCCTGTTCCAACTTTGCGGCCCTTGACCAAATTTTCCTTTTGACACGTGCGAGCTCAGACCTTGCAATTTTGGACCTATACGAACCACTTTTGTGAACCAATCTCAGGCATGTGCGAGCCAAACCAAAGAAGATAGAAGAAGATGCTTGATGATGATTTCCAAATGAGGTTCACTTGACTTGTTTTTATATGCTTCCAAGGGTACCTAATTTGACTTGAGGTCGACCTGAACTTTTGTGCACATGTGGATTTTCATATTAAAAATATATTTTTCCTTAACCAAATTAAATTCTTCCAAGGGCTAAAAGGGGTCTTTCTGGATGAGGAAGACTGCCTAAAGGAGGGGATTTGTCCCTAAACTGCCAATCTAACACTTCCTATTAGCTAGGGAGAAATTATTGATTGCAACATATGTCCCATTTCAAATATCAAATCTAATGTCATCTCTTCTCATATGTTGAACACTCTTGAATCTAAAAGAAAAAGATTTTGACATCAGAGGGGAGTTCAAGCTACCACCCTCTATCCAATCATCATCGCAGGGGAGTTCCTACTCAACCCACATGATAGGGGAGTCCAAATCAACCCTCTATCATAGGACAATAGGCAAGATACAACTTACCATGATAGGCAAGGATCACAACTATCCAATTAATTTGTTGATCTTCCCATTAGGACCTGTAAGAGTCAAGTGGTAGAACATTTGCATCCACAACCTTGGGAGGAGATACACACTTGCCCTAAAAGATAAGGGTCAAACACAATCCAGGGCACTTGGGGGATATACACACTTACCCTACAAGGTAAGGATCAAACATGCCTAAGTCACCATCTCAACCCATTGGCCAGATGGGGAGTAGCAATCCCAACAAGCCCCACTTGTGGGTAGGATGCATACTAGGGTATACTTGGCAGGGAGAGATACACACTTACCATGAGGTAAGGATCAAACATGCCCTGAGATGAAATAGGGGAGAACACACTTACCGTGAGGTAAGGATCAGACACGCCTATTTTCCACGAGTTCCCTTAACCCCAGTGTTGAAATTTTTAAGTCTAATTGTTAGAAATCCTTCATGTACTTTTTGATTTATTTCTGCCTACTTGTTTTGTTAATCAACAAGTTATTTACCATGTAAATACTGAAAATAAATACAAGTACATGCTCAACACATACATATCATTAGCTAAAGGAAAAAACAAGCACACAAGTGACATTGTTATTTTTGGACTAATGTCCCCGGAAAAAGCCAATGCGGGAAAACAGTTGCAGCTATCTGAGGGCTTTATTATTAAGCAGTTTCAGAATACAATCTGGGTGCTAGAAATGGCTCACCCAACAGAGAATGATCTCGGTAGTAGTACCTCTCAGTCGGAGACAGATATTCTGGCTAAAAACCCCGGAAGTACAATCCCACAGCTCTCAACGCCAATCTGCCCCATGAAATCCCCTAGTGTCAGCCTCTAGGGTTTGTGTCAACCTCTCTGGCCCAACGTCACCCAAACTAGCCTTGCGTTAACCTCTGGAGCCTCTTCGTCAACCACACCGCCTCTAGTTGGCTCTGTGTCAACCCTCTCCCAGCTGCCTCTGTGTGGCCTCTGGCTGCTTCTGTGTCAACCCTCTCCCGAATTCTGCGCTGATGCTCCTGGTACCCTCTCTGCTTTTGTATTCACTGCCCCTTAGCTGCAACTTTGATCAATCTTTTGATTTCCTCAGCAAGCCCTGCGTTGAAGTTTCTAAGTTCACTTAGTTAGAAACCCTCCATTCACTTTATCTGATTTATTCCTACCTACTTGTTATTTTCCTTAACAAGTTACTTACAATGTAAATACTAAAAATAAACACTAGTGCATGCTCAACATATTACAGATCAACAAATAAAAGAAACAGAAACAAACACACCATATAACACTGTTATTTTTGGACTAATGTCCCCTGAAAAACCCAATGTGGGAAAACCGGTGCAGCTATCTGAGGGTTTTCTTATTAAGCAATATCAGAGTACAATATGGGTGTCGAAGTTGGCCTACCCAACAGAGAATTTCCTTGGCAGTAATACCTCTCAGTTTCTAGTAAATCTCCTGGCTGAAACCCCGGATAATCCTTTCGGCAGCTATTTAGTGCAAATCTGCCTCAGAAACCCCAGCGTCAGCATCTCTCTGGACTGCTCCAGCTCTATGCCTCACGCTAGCCTTGAGTCACCACATATGGGTCTGTGTTAGCCTTGGGAGGCCCTGCGTCAGCCCTCAGGCCCTCTGCGTCAACAACACTGGCCTCTCTGAGGCTCTGCGTAGCTCCCCACTGCCTCTGCATGGCCCTGCGTGAGCCCTGGCTGGCTTTGCGTCACTCTCCTTGGCTACTGCGATGTTTTACCCGCACTATCTCTACCTCTTTGTCTCTCTATACTCAAATGCCCCTCAGCTACATCTCCCGATCACTAATTCTATCTCTCTTAGCAAACCCCGCTCTAGAAAATAGAATGACTGATCACTCTGGTGTTTTCTCCAAGTGACCCTCAAGCCTCCTCTTATACTTTTCCTCTTGACATATCAACTCTTAACGCAAGGAGTTACTCCTAGACTGCAAAAGGAGTAAGCCTTCACATCATGATTTGATTTCAAAAATTTAAAAGGGTTTTTTGAGTGTTGGGATGGCTTCTGGAGGGGTTTTGAAATGATTGAGTTCCTCTTTAACTTTCATTCATTTGGCAAGCTGTGGCAAGCATAAATTGTATGGTTAAGTGAGTAGTATAGGGGAGCAGAGGAAGAAGAACATATAGCTGATACTTATCTTAAGAAAATTAAGTATCTTAAGACAGTCACCTCAACTACATAAAGCCTTATAGCAAACTCTATTTTTCGATAAGGAGAATAACAGATAAAAAGTAGAAAAAGTATAAAGTATTTCACAAATCCTTTGTGAAACCTTCACTAACAATTTCTACTTAAACTGATATTATGATTTACAGTAAACTGGATAGTAGATAAGTCATCATTATATCCTCCTAATGATTCTCACTCATACTATACTAGCTGTTGTAATTTATCATTTAAAAGATTAAAATAGGCTTGACAAGGAAAACAACAATTAGGAAGTAAAAACATGTATAAAGTATCTCACAATCCTTTGTGAAATCTTCACTAGCAAGTTCTACTTGAACACATATTATAATTCACAGAAAACTGGACAGTAGATAAGTCATCATTAGATTCTCTTAATGTTTCTCACTCATACTATACTAGCTACTGCAAATATATAATTCAGAAAGTTGAAAATAGGAGATAGACAACCCACACATTAGATATGACTTGAATCACAAAATCCTCCAACATGAAGTGTAGAAAAAGCTATTTTATTAAGCTGAGTCTTCAGGTGAACCAAAATCCAACGCTGAAATGATATTTACAAAAGATATATATAGGGAGAGAGGCACCAACTCCAACTCTCCTAAATTGGTGGTTCCACTATTTCCTTGTTACATTTGCAACAGAAAGTACACGTGTAGATGAGAAGAAGAGGAAAAATGACACTTTTCTGCTGGAAAAACTCACTGGCTGCCCTTTTTGCTGCTGATTTTTTCTTTATGGTCTTGACTATTGAATGACCATATGGCTTAATTAAATACAACCTTCAACAACCTCATGATGAAGTCGAGTTGCTTTGGAGAGTCCAGCTGATCTGCTACAGGTGGCTGTACAAGATTTTTTGCAAATCGGGCAATTTTCCTGCATTAATTCAGACTGTCGGAAATTCTGGTAGTGCATTACGCGGAACGGAAAGAACTGTCATCAGAATATAAATAACTGGCTAAGACTAACGCTGCAGACACGCTTAAGATTTTGGGAAACCCGAGTTATTTAAGATGGGTGGGGTAGAAAACAGTTGCTATGGCTGTGGCTAACACCTAGCAAACATGATCAACCAAAATAATTAATGACTATCACTTGACTTGAATTGGAATTTGTGACCTATCCAATAATGAAATCTCATGATTTGGATTAGACATTCCACTGTTATGACACATGGACACTCGAAAATGGTTGCGTTTTCAGCGTTTCTGGTAGCATCAATTTTTTTTAAAGAAAACAAGAAATAAAACAATTACGGAAAGTCTGTCTGAAAAACAAGGGAGACTGTCTGAATGAGAAAATCAGGTGCTACCGGAAATTTCGGCAGCGTTTTAAATTATTTTGGAATTTACAAAATTAATCCTAAAAAATAAAAATTTCAAAACCTACTCGTGACTTAGCCTAGAACTGTGTTAACATTGGCTCCACATGGGATAGATCTCTCCTTACGAGGCTCTAAGAACTTTTTGTAATTTTAGTGCCTTGTCATTGGGCTATGGAGTCTTATTATGAAATCACACCGGTATTTACGGTGAACTTAGGCTACCAACAACCTTAGTAAAAGAATTTTTTGAGAAGACACCCATTAAATAGGCCTTCATACAATTTTGTCCCATCAAGATTCTACAACTCAAAAGTATTGTTCTGCAAGACATTTGAGATTTTGAAAGGACCAAGCCATAAAGCATCAAATTTTGAATGCTTACCTGGATCTTGGTGCTGTGCATCCCACTTTAACACCAGATCTCCAAGATGAAAATCTTCTTTTTTAGTCCCTTTATCAAGACTTCCTTCACAACTTGCTGATATTTTCTTACCAAATCATATTGATGTTCTCTCTTTTGCTGCACCTTATATGATCTGATACATTCTTCTGGTCATGTCATTTGGTTCAACTTTGTGATCTTGCAGTGGTTTGGCTATAGGAATAGCTAATTGGACTAGAAAAACAACATCAATCCCATAAACCATTTTAAAAGGTGATGTATTAATAGACTTTTTGATTGTCACCCTATCACCGCATAAAGCAAACTTGAGTTTTGAGTCCCAAGCTTTCTTGTTTTGCTCCAGCAAGTTGGTGATGATTTTTACCAAACGTTTATTAGATGATTCAACTAAACCATTCCCTTGTGGATAGTAAGTTGTAAAATGAGTAAGTTGGATACTATATTCTTCACAGAAATTTACCAATGGTGTGGCTTTATAAGCAACTGCATTATCTGCTACTAGTCTTGATGGACATCCAAATCTAGTTATGTTTCCTTCCAAAAATTCAATAATAACTTTATGAGTGGCATTCCTGGTAGGTATTGCTTCGATCCATTTGGTGAAGTAATCAATAGCAACAAGAATCCAATGATGCTGCCCACTTGAAGGTGGATGAATTTCACCAATGAAATCTAATCCCCACTGCTGGAAAGGTGCAGAAACAATAATGGGCTTGAGAGGTAATGACTTCAGATGCTTTTTACGAGTGAACCTTTGACATTTTCCACATGTTCTCACCTCAGCATATGCATCAGAAAATAAGCTAGGCCAAAAATAGTCAGCTCTCAATATTTTGTATGCAATAGTTCTCCAATAATGATGACCTCCACAAACACTAATATGCATTTCAAATATGACCTTTTTAGATTCCTCTAGATCAATGCATCTCAACAGAACTCGTGTAGGATCTTTTCCAATACAAACAATTATTTTTGATGCAATACTTAATGGTTTTCAACTTCAAAGATCTCACGCTGCTTTTATCATACTTTGGAGGGGGTTTAAAATATTTCAGAAAATAAACAACATCTTTGTACCAACTACACTCAACAAGCTTTGAATCCACTGTCATATCATCAACAAGTTCTGAAATTTGCTCTTCTAGATTATCATCCATGAAATTCAAACCCAACACTTTACAATTTTCTTTAGAAAGTAGTTTAGCTAATCCTTGACCTTTGATTAGTTTAGTAAGCTTTATCTCTAAATCAAATTCAAGAACTTTAGTCACCCATTTACTTCTCTTTCCATCAATATCAGGTTGAACTAGTGTCTCTCTAACAACATGTGAAGGGACATAAGCTATCACTTGAGCATGCAAAATATAAACTCTAAAATCTTTCAGAGCTTTAACTAATGCATAAACATGCTTTTCCAACATTTCATACTTTAATTCTCCATCTCTAAGAGCTCTGCTGAAAAATGCTATCGCTGCTTCTTTATTTTCTGAACCTTTTTGTAACAAAATAGCAGCAATGGTGTCTTGAGAAGCAAATGAGAAGATTAAGAACAGTTTTGAATATTCAAGACTTACCAATTGAGGTGCTTCGATAATAGCCTTTTTTATCAGCTCAAATGAATTTATGGATTCAATTGTCCATTTGACTTCTTTGTCCTTCCTTAACATACAAGTAATATGTTTCATCACTTCAACAAAATTTGGGATGAATTTTCTGAGAAAATTGATCTTACCAAGGAAAGATTGAATCTCTTTCTTGGATCTTGGAAGTGTTAAATCTTGAATTGCAATCACTCTTTTTGGATCAGTCCTCACTCCATTTTTAGAAACTATGTGATCCAACATCTTACCTTATTTGAGAGCAAAATGAGACTTCTTCGGGTTCAAGGATATACCATATTTTCTGCATTTAACAAATACTTGTCTCAAGTGTTGAAGGTGTTCTTGATCTGACACTAAAAAACAGTAATGTCATCCAAATAGATTGCCAATAACTTGTCCTTTTCTCCAATGAATTCAAAGTCCATAGCATGTTGGAAAGTAGCTCCAACATTCATGAGCCCAAATGGTATCTTTGCATACACGACTGTACCCCAAGGAGTAGTGAATCTTGTCTTTTCTCGATCTTCTGGCCAAACAGATATTTGATTGTACCTAGAAAAACCATCTAACATGGAAATTCTATCTGACGCATTCATCTTTTGAAAAATATGCTCCATCTTCGGCAATGGATAGTTATCTTTCTTGGAGCTTTTGTTAAGATTTCTGAAATCCACACATAATCTGATTTCACCACTTTTCTTTCTTACTGGCACTAGATTGGCAACCCAATCTGAGTATCTCAATGGAATAATGACTTTAGCATCCAACAGTGTCTTCACTTCCTTTTCCATCACTAGTAGCAATAGTGGATTGATTTTCCTTAACTTCTGCCAGAAAGGTTTAGCACCATCTTTCAATGGTATTCTATACTCAATGATAGATGTATCATATGTCTTAAGATCTTGTAGTTCTAGTGAAAAACATCAACAAATTCAAAAAATAGCTTGTGATATTCCATCTTTCTTTCATCTAGTAAATCTTTTGACAACTTCACATACCTTGGTTCTTGTGCTGTACCCAAGTTGATATCTTCTAATTCAACATCTGCTTCTGCTAACTGTGGCTTGACTGCAACATCATTTTGATCAAAAAGTTTCTCTATTGTAATTAACCCCTTGGGACTATGATTGGTAGGCAGTGGTATGATAGGCTGATCAACAATCTATTTTTTTAGATTTTTGGAATCTTGATGATCAACATCAACTTGTGGTAGGTCTTATTCCTTATCAATATTTAGAACAACAAACTCTTCAGCAACTTCAATGAATTTTCTGATCTTCTGGTCATCCTCAAAAACTTTTCAATGCTTAACATTATCAGGAATGTTAGGTCTGAACCTAACTTCCACTTCATATTTCAACTTTACATGCATTGGAATTTTGAATACGCTGGCTGAAATAGAGAGTGAATCTGCTAGAATATTGCTTTCTATTGGAACAAAAGAAATGTTAAAGGCCAGGAAGGAGTCTTCTACAATGTCCCATACTACATTCCTCTAATCTCTAAGTCTAGGATGCTTAGTTTGATAAACATTTCTGATTTGCTGAATAATAAGTTCAACATCTCCAAAAACAGAATTTTCTGATATATTCATATCTTTTGCCTTTTTTAAGCCAATTCACAGAGCTTCGTATTTAGCCACATTATTAGTTGTCTCAAATTCAAGTTTGAAAGAAAAATATAAACTTTCCTTCAAAAGAGAAATAAGAACAATTCCTGCACCAACATCTTCTTTGGAACATGAGCCATCAAAAAACATTTGCCATACCTTCGATTCTTCATAATTGATTTGATTTTCAGTAGGCTTTAAAATGTGAAAATTTTCTGTACGCAAGGCGAAGTCAATGATATGTAGAATGTTTGAACCAACTCCAGTTGTTCTAGCATATATCAGATGATTAGTAGGGTCTTTGCTGTCACTAATGATATATGCCAGCTGAGTTTCTCTGTAAAGTCTTCTTTGTTCTCCTCCAAAAACAAGAACAATAGCATAAGTTAAATCCATTTGCAAGGTTCCTCCCAACCTTTTAATCCATGACCTAGAAAGTATCATACCAAATTTGGGAGGGATATCAGCTACAACAATATCTAGTACCATCCATCTCATAGGTAATTGAAAAAGACTTACTGCAAGGTCTTTGATGACACCAAGGAATTGGACTTTCCGGTAATCAAAAGAATAGAGATCTTGGTACTCTCTAGCTATCTCAAGACCTAGTTCATCCATAACTACATTGGACATTAGTTTATGTGAAGCTTCATAGTCCATAAGACAATTATGCAGGGTCTTTTCATGAATATTCAGAGATAGATAGAAGGGAGGGGTAGAGTCATCTTTTTCTTCTACCAATGGACCTAAAATAACTATGGGCTTATCATCTTGAAGGTTAACAAAATCAGAGACTACTTCAGTAGGTGAAGGCTGCAAAGCTTTTATAAAAGTATTTTTGAAATATTGATTTTTTACGAGTTCAACAAGGGGAACAGGAATCTTGATCTTCTGAATCTCATTTTCAAAATTGAAAGAAAAGTGTGGTTTGTGAGCAATTTTTACCTCGAGTGAAGGCAAATCATACGCTACCAAAATTTCTGGTTTGTCAGGTTCGATCACTTGTTTGTCTGCTGGAATATCAGATGCTACTGAAATTTCCAGTGAGTGAGATTTTTCTGCTGAAACTTTAACTGCATCTTTATTCTTCTTTGGTTGTGCAACGTGATTAGAAGTATCATCATTTTTCTTTGATCTGAGATTGTATCTGCTTTGATGATCAACTGCAATCATGGAATGATTAGGACTCACTTCATTATTTTGAGTATATGACATGAAGTCTTCATATTGTGCTTGTGTAAGATAAATCATCCCTTCATTGTCTAGACAATTTATATCAACACCTCTTTACAACCCTTCAACGTCTTCTTCATCTTCAAATATAACATTTTGCAAAGGAGGCTGCAGCTTTTGATCATCAACATCACTTCTTTCTCTCTGTAGAATTTGAGGAGCATTAGGTCTTCTAAACTATTTTCTATTTGGCAAATCAAATGAAACATTTCTGGTACTAGATGGTCTTGATTCCATCTTCAACTTAGACATATCAGTAGTCAATGATTTGACCATCTTAGTATGCTCATCTAGCTTAGGATCTATGTTAGAAGTCCCTGAAGTAGAAACTTCAACTTTTTGCTTTCTTTTTTATCTGTCAATCCCTCCTCTAAGTCTACTAGCTGCTAATATATTTTATTCTAGCTCCAGTGCATTGTCCTACATTTTTGATAGCGTAGCAGATCTCCTTTCTCTCAACAATAAACAAAAGTCAGGATCAAAAGCACTGGCATAAGTGATTTTAGCAGAGGCCTCAGTAGGCTTGATTTCAGTAGGTATCTTGCTATACATTTTATTGAATCTTTTAGAAAAATCAAAAACTGATTCTCCTTCATTTCTTTTGATTGCACCAAATTCTGTGATATAATACAAAAAATCTTTCCTGTCACCCCATTTTCTTAAAAATGTATCATCCAGGGCTCCAATTCCAGTGATGCTACCAGCTGTCAAAGATCTGAACCATTTCCTTACATCACCCTCAAGACTCTGAACAAAAAATCTCATCCAAACATCTTCATGCTCAATGTTCAGATTATCAGCATAAGCATAAAAATCAGCAAGATGTTTTTCAGCTGTTACCTCCCTTTCACCATTAAATTTAGGCATATACTTGAGATAATCTCCTGCAAGCAATGCATTCATAGGCCGAGTTAAAACTAAAGGAGCATACCTAGCAGCAACAATTGCATCCATTCGGTTAGGGGGGTGGATTAGCCCTGCCATGGTTGGAGTTATTGATATTTGTGGAATAACAATTTTAGGATTTTGAACCAATGTTGCAGTAATCGTTATTGGGATATTATCGGTGAGGGGAAAAAATCAGAAAAAAATCGTAAAAATCGGGAAAAAATCATAAAATACAAAAATATTCATCTTTTTTCATTTTTTTTAATATCTAAAGCATCTACAACATAAAATAAATACATTGACACATAAATATGATAAAAGAACTAATATATAAGATGTGTAATATCATTTCTAGTGTTACATTACATATACTAGTGAATCATGTCTTGAATAGTAAGTCCCGACTCCTGAGTCCCAAGTCAGCCTCAAAATATCAACAAAAAATATAATAATGTATCTCATATCATGAGCCATAATGTCATATACAATGAAATGAACCAAATAACTAAAGTCTAATACCAATGATTTCCTTTGCCCCTTTAGATGTAGATGTCAGTGGAGTTGGCAGTGGACTCTGCTGTGCTCTAGAAGCTGAAAAACTAGGAGCTATAGGAGGTAGACCACGTCCTCTACTGGTGACAGGGGTAGCTTGGGTAGGTTGCGTCACCTCCTCCTCATAATTTATTTATCTATTTATTTTATTTTTATTTTTTTGTTCGTGATTTTTTTTCCAAAAAATGGTTGAAAAAAGAAAATTTGTATTTATCGGTGATATTATCGTAGGATTTTAAAAACTACGATTTTATTGCAAGTACTGTAACACTGTTTTGAACGGTAGATGAGGAAGCACCAAAACTCGATGTAGAGGCTGTTTGTTGACTGGAAAACGAGAGAGGTACATAAATTTTTGTAATATCAGGAGACAAAATTTGTTGCACTTTTTTAGGAATAGATTTTGAAATACCAGAAATAGAAGAAACAAGTTTTCGCTTACTCTTTTTCTTGATTAGCTTCTCAGGATCAGGGACTTGGTTTCTCAAAGGAGAATGTGGGTTTGCCTTGGTTCTAGCCTTACTTGGATCCAGAACTTCTACAATGGAGTCGCTAGGTGTAAAACAGTGTAAAAAGACAGCTGGAACTGTACACCTCAGAACCAGACTTATAACTTTGTCATTTACACAGGGACAAACTTCAATTTGCCTCCCCAACAACGATGCCAAAGATGTTAACGCAAGGAGTTACTCCTAGACTACAAAAGGAGTAAGCCTTACACATCATGATTTGATTTCAAAAATTTAAAAGGGATTTTTGAGTGGTGGGATGGATTCTAAAGGGGTTTTGAAATGATTGAGTTCCTCTTTAACTTTCATGCATTTGACAAGCATAAATTGTATGGCTAAGTGAGTAGTATAGGGGAGCAGAGGAAGAAGAATAGGTAGTTGATACTTGTCTTAAGAAAACTGAGTATCTTAAGACAGTTACCTCAACTACATAAAGCCTTATAGCAAACTCTGTTTTTTGATAAGGAGAATAATAGATAGAAAGTAGGAAAAAGTATAATGTATTTCACAAATCCTTTGTGAAACTTTCAATAACAATTTCTGCTTAAACTGATATTATGATTTACAAAGAACTGGATAGTAGATAAGTCATCATTAGATCCTCTTAATGATTCTCACTCATACTATACTAGCTACTGTAACTTATCATTTAAAAGATTAAAACAAGCTTGACAAGGAAAACAACAATTAGGAAGTAAAAACATGTATAAAGTATCTCACAAATCCTTTGTGAAACCTTCACTAGCAAGTTCTACTTGAACACATTATAATTCACAGAAAAATGGACAATAGATAAGTCATCATTAGATTCTCTTAATGATTCTCACTCATACTATACTAGCTACTGCAAATATATAATTCAGAAAGTTGAAAATAGGAGATAGACAGACCACACATTAGATATGACTTGAATCAAAAAATTCTCTAGCATGAAGTGTAGAAAAAACTATTTTATTAAGCTGTCTTCAAGTGAACCAAAATCCAACGCTGAAATGATATTTACAAAAGATATATATAGGGAGAGAGGCACCAACTCCAACTCTCCTAAATTGGTGGTTCCACTATTTCCTTGTTACATAGGCATATTTTAGATATTAAGATCATATTCCATCAAATTGCAACAGAAAGTACAGGTGTAGATGAGAAGAGAAAAAATGACACTTTTCTGCTGGAAAAACTGACTGGTTGCCCCTTTTGCTACTGATTTTTCTCTTTATGGTCTTGACTATTGAATGACCATATGGCTTAATTAAATACAACCTCATGATGAAGTCGAGTTGCTTTGGAGAGTCCAGCTGATCTGCTATAGGTCGCTGTATGAGAATTTTTGCAAATCTGGCTATTTTCCTGCATTAATTCGGACTGGCCGAAAATTCTGGTAGCGCATTATGTGGAATAGAAAGAACAGTCGTTGGAATTTAAATAACTGGCTGAGGCTGATGCTGGAAACATGCTTAATATTTTGGGAAACCTTTATTTAAGATGGATGGGGTAGAAAACAACTGGCTATGGTTGTGGCTAACACCTAGCAAACATGATCAATCAAAATGATTATTGACTACCACTTGACTTGACTTGGAGTTTGTGACCTATCCAATCACGAAATCTCATGATTTGGATTAGATATTTCGCTGTTATGACACATGGACAATAAAAAACGGTTGCGTTTTTGGCTTTATTTAAAAAAAGGGGAAACACTACGGGAAATTTCGGTAGCATCAATTTTTTTTTTAAAGAAAACAAGAAATAAAACAATAACGGAAGAACTGCCCGAAAAACAGGGGAGATTGTCTTAACGAGAAAATCGTGCGCTACCAGAAATTCCTGTAGCGTTTTAATTTTTTTTGAAATTTACAAAATTAATTCTAAAAAATAAAAATTTCAAAACCTACTCATGACTTAGCGTAGAACTGTGCTAACATCAACGACCGAGATTAAGTTCCTAATCAATGGCTAAGATTGGATCTGGCTTGATCCATGTCTTTTGGACCATTCTAACACAGATTCATATTAATACACATTAATTTTTTATTTTTCCTAAGTTTAGACTTAGGGACTCCATTAAAAATATTAATTATTTTAATATCTCCTGGTCTATTTATAATCTGCCCAAATTCTTTCTGGGTATTGGAGATTTCATGTGCCCCAACTTCTCCACCAAATTTCGTGGCTAGAGCACATCCAATGCTACCCCAAATCACTCCCTCTTAGCAAGGGCTGTGCTCTAGCACTACTCCTCACTGAGTATCACTCTGATCATCTGACATAGGAACTTGTGTTGATGGTAGGCCTTCTTGCCCAACATCCTCTGCATTGCTGCATCCTGTACTGCTACCCATGGTTCTGCCACTGCCACTGGTGCATTTGTACGACAACTCCCTCTGCATCTGTTCAGCTGTTGGTCCTTTCTCCCAGCACTGCGTCCACACTGCACCTCTTCTCATCATGCTGCATTGTGCTACCCATTGCTGCACTGCAACTCAGTTACTAAGAAGTAAGTAACTGATCTCCCAATCTGACCTCCCTGTTGAGCTAGAGACATCCTTCTGATGCTGAAGCTCCCTCTGCCACTGACAAGTGCTCCCTCTCTGACCTCTGCGCTGCTGCAACAACTCCCTGCATCTCGCACCGTTGCACACCTGTCTGTGCCATCCTGCACTGGTGCAACAACCCTGTGCCTCTCGCACTGTTGCAGCCTGCTAGCCTCATGCTGTCTCAAGACTCCTGCATTGTAGCTCTCTTTGCTGCTCCATCCACATCCATCTCTACCCGACTTAGCTAGTCTTGCTACTCCTCTTTGGGGCTCCCGTAGCAAGGTCTAATCCAAGAGGTTGGGTACATCGAGGATCCCGCCCCTCATCGCCTGTAGTCCGCTTGACTACAACTCGATGTCTCCCCTCTTCTTCTCAAGTGGCGCATGTGCACTCATGGCACAGTCATCATCTGTCAAAACTTCCTTCTCTGCCCGTGCTGGTACTGCCTTAGTCTCGGAAGACTCTCCCTTACTCCTCTTCCTTGGACGCTGGGTCGCATGATGACCCAGCGCCCCACAGTGGAAGCACTTAATCTTGGAGAGATCTTGCTTCTTCTGCTTCTCCTACTTCCCTTATATGTTAGGGCCACATCTTCCTCCTCCTGCTTGACTTTGATCCCCTTGCTGCTGCTACTCGTCTTTAACTGTCTTCTGATCTCTTCCTAGTGAAGAGCTGCCCACATCTCGTCCCAAGGTGGGAGAGTCCCTCTACCCAGTATACTCTAGAGAAACACCTCCCAGTCTTCTGAGACAACATTCAGGGTTGTCCTCACCATCAGCTCCTGATCCGGTGTCGCCTCTATAGCATTCAATTGATCTCGGATCTCATTCAGTCCTCTGAGGAAGGTGTCAATCTATTCTCCCTTCTTCGTCTGATACAACCTCAACTGATTCTCAAACAACATTCTTCTCTGCACAAAAGTATGCTGGTACAACTTCTTGAGAGCCTCCCACATCTCAAATGCTGTTTCCTTCTTGGCTATGTGTGGTACTACATGATCCTTGACCCCGTTAAGGCTAATGCTCTTGGCCTTCGCCATCACCTCCTCATACCTATCATTATCATTCGGGTCGACTGGGATGGCTATTACCTTCAAGGCAAAGTTCTTGACATGATTCCTGTCAAGTACGGATAAGATTTTGGCCTTCCAGACTACGAAGTTCGATGCTGCAACCAGTCTATCCTGGTCTCTTACTCCGTGTAGTGCCATGATGCTCCTCTACTTCCCTCCTAGAAGTTCTTTGTTCGACTCCTCTGAGTCTCTTCTTCCTGTTTGGAAGTTCTCTTCTGGACTCCCTCTGAGTCCTGATTTCCCTCTTGGAAATCCATCTGTCGTTGTCGAGATGCCCCCTACTCTGAGCACCACTGATCTGGGTTCCTCAGCTAGAAACTCTGGGTAGCAACTCCGCTGGCCTTGCTCTGTTAGGTACTATTCTGACTATAGTACCTCACCATCTCCACTCTGCGATATTCCCGCAACCTTCTAAACCCCAACAACTTGAAGGTGAGAGCTCCTAGGCTTTGCACAATCCCGGCACCAGCGACCTAGCCTCCTCAGCCAACTGCATCAACCCTCCCAGCTACTACGTGGCTCTGCGTGAGGCTTCTTTTGCCTTCCTTAGCCTCTGCATTGCCTCTTCCCGGCTCACCCATGATGACGTAGGCACTGCGTCACCCTTCCTTGTTGCTGTTATGCTAGAAACAACTTTTATCACCTCGGGACAGTTTTTTTATGCTGCTATTGCTCCGCTCGGCTGATGCCTTTTAGTCCTCTTGTGATCTGCAACCTCGCTCTGATACCATGTTGGAGTTTCTAAGTTTACTTAGTTAGAAACCCTCCATGCACTTTGTATGATTTATTCCTACCTACATGTTATTTTCCTTAACAAGTTATTTACAATGTAAATACTGAAAATAAACACTAGTGCATGCTCAACATATTGCATATGAGCAACTAAAAGAAATAGAAACAAACACACCATATGACACCGTTATTTCTGGACTAATGTCCCCGGAAAAACCCAATGTGGGAAAACCGATGTAGCTATATGAGGGTTTTCTTATTAAGCAATATCAGAGTATAATTTAGGTGTTGACGCTAGCCTATCCAATAGAGATTTTCCTTGGCAGTAATACCTCGCAATTTCTGACAAATCTCTTAGCTGAAAGCCCGGATAGTCCTTCCAGCAGCTACTCAGCACAAATCTTCCCTAGAAACCCTAGCGTTAGCCTCTATCTGGACTGTGTCAACCCCTCTCTGCCTCACACTAGCCCTGCATCACCACAGATGGATCTGCGTCAGCCTTGGAAGGCCCTGCATCAGCCCTCTGGCCCTTTGCGTCAACAACGATGGCCTCTCTGAGGCTCTGAGTAGCTCCCGACTGCCTATGCATGGACCTACGTGAGCCCTGGCTAGTTCTGTGTCACTCTCCTTGGCTACTATGTTGTTCTCCCGGCATTATCTCTGACTCTCTATCTCTTTGTACTCAAATTCCCCTCAGCTGTATCTCCTGATCACTAATTCTATCTCTCTTAGTAAACCCCGCTCTAGAAAATTGAATGACTAATCACTCTGGTGTTTTCTCCAAGTGACCCTCAAGCCTCCTCTTATACTTTTCCTGTTGACATATCAACGACTGAGATTAAGTCCCTAATCAATGACTAAGATTAGATCTAGCTTGATCCATGTCTTTTGGACCATTCTAGCACAAAATTCATATTAATACACATTAATATTTTATTTTCCCTAAGTTTAGATTTAGGGACTCCATTAAAAATATTAAATAATATCTCGTGATCTGTTTAGAATCTGCCAAACTCTTTCTGGGTATTGGAGATCTCATGTGCCCCAACCTCTCCACCAAATTTCGTGGCTAGAGCACATCCGATGCTACCCCAAATCAACACCCCGCCCCAGAAAATCGAATTCTTGATCAACTCATTGTGTTCTCCATGTGACTCTCAAGCCTCCTCTTATAGTTTTCTTGTTGACAATTCAATGGCCGAGCTTAAGTCCCTAGTCAACCGCTAAGATTAGATCTGGCTTGATCCATGAATTTTGGACCATTCTAACTCAGTTTTATATTAATTCACATTAATATTTTATTGTCCCTAAGATTAGACTTAGGGACTCCATTAAAAATATTAATTATTTTAATATCTCCCAAACTGGTTAGATTCTGCCCAAACCATTTTTGGCTATTGGATATCTCATGTGCTTTAGCCTCTCCACCAATTATTGTAGCTAGAGCACATCCGATGCTACCCCAAATTAACACTCCCTCTTAGTGAGGACTGTGCTCTAGTAATACTCCTCACTAAGCATCACCCTGATCATCTGAGATCGATCTTTGTGCTGATGCTAGGCCTGCTACCCAACATCCTCTGCACTGCTGCATCATGTACTACTACCCATGGCCTTGCCAATGCCACTGCTGCATCTATACAACAACTCCCTTTACATTTGTGCTGCTGCCCATGGCCCTGCCATTATCGCTACTGCATCTGCACTGTAATCCCTCTCATCATGTTGCATCGTGCTGCCATAGAACTGCCACTGCTAATTGTTGCACTGCAACTTAGTTACTGAGAAGTAAGTAACTGATCTCCCAACTCTGACATCTTTGTCAATTCCGCTACTCCTCTTCGGGGCTCCCATAGCAAGGTATAATCCAAGAGGTTGGGTACCTCGAGGATCCTGCCCCTCATCTCCTGTAGTCCATCTGACTATAGCTTGATATCTCCCTACTTCCTCTCACGAGGTGCATGAGCACTCATGGCACAGTCGTCATCTATCTCCACTTCTTTCTCCACCCTTGTTGGTGCAGCCTTGGTATCATAAAGCTCTCCCTTGCTCTTCTTCATCGGACACTGGCTCGCATAATGATCCAATTCCCCACAGTGGAAGCATTTGACCTTGGAGAGGTCCTTCTTCTTTTATTTCTCCTATGTTCCCTCAGATGCTAGGGCAGCATCCTCCTCTTTGTCCTTCTTGATTCTGACCCCTTTGCTGCTGCTTCTTGCCTTGGTTAACCTTCTGATCTCTTTTTGACGAAGAGTCGCCCACAGTTTCTCCCAATCTGGAAGGGTTTATTTGCCCAGTATGCTATGGACAAATATCTCCCAGTCCTCTGAGACTTCATTCAATGCGGTCCTCACCATTAATTCATGATCGGCGTGGCCCCTATGGAGGTTAGCTGATTCCAGATCTCCTTCAATCGACCGAGGAAGATGTTGATCTATTCTCCTTTCTGCATCTGATATGACTGCAACTGATTTTCTAGTAGCATCTTTCTCTGCACGGAAGTATGCTGATACAATTTCGTCGAGGCCTCCCATGTCACATTTGCTGTGTCCTTTTCGGAAATATGTGGTACTACATTGTCCTTGACCCTGTCAAGGATTATGCTCTTGGCCCTCGCCATTACATCCTCGTACTTATCGTTCTCAGCTGGGTCAATTGGGATCGCTATCTTTTTCTTCCAGACTACGAAGTTCGAGGCTTCGTCTAGTCTGTCTTGATCTCTTACTCCATTCACTGCCATCTCGTTGCTCCTCTTTCAACTTTTTTGAGTCTCTCTACTTCCCTCCTGGAAGTTCTCATCTTGACTCCCTCTGAGCCTCGATTTCCCTCTTGGAAACTCCTTTGCCAATGTCGAGATGCCCCCACTCTAATCGTTAGTGCAACTGCAACACTGATTTGGATTTCTTGGCTATAAATCCTCGGTAGCAACTTCCTCCTCCTTGGTCTTGCCCTGTTAGG
Organism: Pinus taeda; assembly: GCA_000404065.3. Lineage (NCBI taxonomy): Eukaryota > Viridiplantae > Streptophyta > Pinopsida > Pinales > Pinaceae > Pinus > Pinus taeda. The sequence continues at coordinate 33,755 of APFE030223949.1, read as the reverse complement.
TACTGTTCTGACCACAGTACCCCACCAGCTTCACTCTGCAACTTCTCATAGTCTCCTATGCCCCAACAAACTGAAGGTTAGAGCCTCTAGACTTTGCACAATCCCGGTACCAGCGAAATCCGCACCTCCTGGGCACAAGCGTCAATCTTTCCTGACTAAAAATGATGACCGGGCACTGTGTAGGTCAGGTATTCTCCTTTTTGCCACTGCGCTGATCCTTCTCTCGGCTCAAACTTGATGACGTAGGCACTGCGTCACCCCTTCCTCGCTACTTTTCCGCTAGGAACAACTTCTGTCACTCAGGACAACTGTTTTTGTTGCTGCTGCTCTGCCCGGTTGATGCCCTCAATTCTCCTATGATTTGCAGCCACCCTCTAATACCATGTTTGAATTTTCAAGTCTAACTGTTAGAAATCCTTCATGTACTTTTTGATTTATTTCTGCCTACTTGTTATGTTAATAAACAAGTTATTTACCATGTAAGTACTGAAAATAAATACAAATACATGCTCAACACATACAAATCATCAACTGAAGGAAAAAACAAGCACCCAAGTGACACCGTTATTTTTGGACTATTGTCCCCGAAAAACCTAATGCGGGAAAACTGGTGCAGCTATCTGAGGGTTTTATTATTAAGCAGTTTCATAATATAATCTAGGTGTCGGAAATGTCTCACCCAACAGAGAATTCTCTTTGAAGTAGTACCTCTCAGTCAGAGATAGATATTCTGGCAAAAAACCCTGGATGTACAATTCCACAGCTCTCAGCTCCAATCTGCCCCACGAAATCCCCCAACGTTAGCCTCTAGTGTCTATGTTAGCCTCTCTGGTCCAGCGTCAGCCTAGTGTCACCCAAACTAGCCCTACGTCAGCCTCTGGAGACTCTGCGTCACCCACACTGGCTCTTTTTAGCACTGCGCAGCTCCTGGCTACCTCTGCATGGCCTCTGGCTACTTCTACGTGGCCTCTAGTTGGATCTACATCAACCCTCTCCTGACTTTTGCGCTAATGCTCCTGGTACCCTCTCTGCCTCTCTACTTCTGTATTCACTGCCCTTCAGCTGCAACTTTGATCACTCCTTCGATTTCCTTAGCAAGCCTTGCCCCAAAAAATCGAATTCTTGATCAACTCGGTGTGTTCTCCAAGTGACCCTCAAGCCTCCTCTTATACTTTTCTCGTTGACAATTCAATGGTAGAGATTAAGTCCCTAATCAACAGCTAAGATTAGACTTTTGGACCATTCTAACTCAGTTTTATATTAATTCACATTAATATTTTATTTTCCCTAGGTTTAGACTTAGGGACCCCATTAAAAATATTAATTGTTTTATATCACCCAAACTGGTTAGATTCTGCCCAAATCATTTCTGGGTATTGGAGATCTCATGTGCTTTAGCCTCTCTGCCAATTTTCGTGGCTAGAGCACGTTTGATGCTTACCCAAATCAACGCTCAGGAGCTCTTCGGCTCAAATCCTCACCCTAGGAGCTCAGACAGGGGGGAAGAGCATTGCTTAATGTCCTCGATCAGCGGAACCCTTACCCGGGAGGGTCACATCCATCAGTCCAAGCTTCTCTCTGAAGACCATGAGCTCCCCTTTCGGAAAATCCTTCTTGAGCATGTCGACAATCCGTTCTTTAGTCGAAATATGACGAAGTTTCACAGCTCCTCTTTGCACCGTGTCACACATGTAATGATATCTGATCTCAATATGCTTGGACTTGTCATGAAACATTGGATTCTCTACCAATCAAATCTCACTCTTGTTGTCACAATATATCACTGTCGTATCCAGGACCTGTTCAAACAACTCTCCAAAGAGCTTCCTCAACCAAACTGACTCACAGTTAACCATGCTAGCAACAATATACTCTACCTTTGTTGTACTCAAAGCCATAGACTTTTGTTTCCTACTCATCCAAGATATCATGGAAGATCTCAAGCTAAAGCAACACTTAGATGTGCTCTTCCCGTCAATAACATTTCTAGCCTAGTCAACATTGGTGTATCCATGTAGTCGTACATATTCTATAGTATATCTTAGACCAAGATTGATCGTCCCATGCAAATATCTTAGAATGTGCTTTGCAACAACCCAATGTGCATGAAGTGGTTCGGTCATAAATTGACTCAAGGTGTTCACTGCAAAACATATGTCTGGACGAATGCTCACAAGAAACGTTAATGCTCTAATCAATTGATGATACTTTGAATGGTTAGCCAAGTTGGGTCCAACAACATATCCATATAACTTCTTGAAATTCATCTCCATTGGGGTGGCCAAGGACTTGCACTTTGTCATTCCAAATAAATTCATAACATATTTTCCTTGAAAAAGGAAAATCTCTCTTAGTCTTTGCCAAACTTCTAGTCCCAAGAAGTAGTGTATCATGTCAAGATCCTTCATCTCGAACTCAGTGGCCAGCCCCCTCTTACACTTAATCATCAGAGGCTCACTACTTGTCAAAAATAGATCGTTAAGATGTAAAACCAAAATCAAAGGCAGACCTTGGACCAGAGTCAACACTGCTTTTTGTGAATCCAAGCTTCACCAGGTAACTATCAATGTGGGCATACCAGGCTTAGGGAGCTTTCTTTAAACCATATAATGATTTCTTCAACCCACAAACATGAGTTTTCTTGTTCTTAACTTCAAATCCATGTGGTTGTCAACATATACTTCTTCACGTAGCATGCCATGAAGAAATGTTGTCTTTACATCCATCTGGGGAAGGGTCCATCCTTGATTAGTAGCAAGGGCAACAATCGATCTAATAGTGGTGTAGTGGGAAATTGGTGCAAATATGCCATCATAATATTCTCCCTCTTTCTAGGAGAATCATCCTTGTACTTTTCAATGCTTCCATTAGCTCCATGTTTGTTCTCGCACAACCATTTCGAGATTACGATGAACTTTCCTTTGGGTATGAGAAAAACACCCCATACATCATTCTTCATAATGGATTTATAATCTTTGACCATAACATCCTTCCCAAAATTGTTCTTTCACTTCTTCTTCAATGGTAGAAGGCTCAACTTGGATCATAATGCTCATAGCTATGGCATATCCTTGATATTGGCATGGTTTCTTACTTTCTCTAAAGGTCCTTTTGGCGAGAACATATCTCTTAGCATTCTGTAAGGTATCATGAAGCCATAATAGTCTTTTCTTGATAGGAGGATCACTTGGAGGAGGGTCCAAGGGATCCATAGGCTCCATGGGATCATCACCATTTTCCTTAGATTCTGGCACAAAAGGACCTTCTAATATGTTCATATCATCATCTTTCTTTAGAGGAGGTGGAGGAAGGTCTCTAGCTTCCCTAGTGGAAGTGTCTTCATCGAAGGTTACATCCCTGCTAAACTCAATCTTCCTCTGGCCATAAGTATATATTCTAAATGATTTAGAATTTTCATAACACCCAATAAACTCACCTTTCTTTCTAGTGGCTTCTAGCTTGTTTCTCTTATCATTCAGCACATGAAAGTATACGGGGCAACCAAATATCCTGAGATGAGCAATATCGGGCTTTGTACTTGTGAACATTTGTTCAGGCGTCTTGTTATCCAAGGCTTAATGAGGAACCTTGTTTTGTACATAGACCATTGTATTTTTTGCTTCTCCCCAAAGGAATTTAGATAACTTTTGATCATGTAGCATGGCTTAGGCAGCTTCCACAATGGACTTGTTCTTTCTTTTAGCCACTCCATTTTGCTCAGGATTGTAGGGTACAATAGTTTCCTTCTTAACACCTTTCTTGCAGAAGTCAATGAACTCATTTGAAATGTACTCTCCACCATTGTTAGATCTTAAGGCCTTAATTTTCTTCCCTATTTGATTCTCTATCAACACCTTGAAGTCCTTGAACATATCAAATGCCTCATCTTTATACTTAAATCCATGTTTTCCTAAAGAAGTCATCAATGAATATGATATAATAGAGATGGCCACCAAGAGAATGCACTAGCATAGGTCCACAAAGGTCAGAATGAATGAGTTGAAGAATATTATCCATCTTATTCCTGTTAGAGCGGAATGGTCCCCTTGTCTTCTTTCCACTGGCGCATCCCAGAGATAATCCATCATGACTTGCTTGAACATCGAGCATCCCAGAGACTAGCTTCTTCAACTTTGGTAGGGCTTCATAATGTAAATGTGCCAACTTGTGGTGCCATAGCTCACTTTGGTGATTGGTGTCGTGGACCATTGCAGTAGAGGTCTCCCATTGAATCTATAGAGTCCTTCAACTCTAGATCCCAATGTGAATGCATCCCTCATGCAGGATTCCACATCCCAGGGGAGCAATTTACCTCTTATGAAGGCCACTCTCATCCCTTTGTCTTCCAAGGCAGAATTCGATACCAAGTTCTTCTTTAGTCCTAGAACATACATTACTTCACGTCCCCAGAGTCGACATTAAACTTGATAGAACCAAAGCCCTTCACAGGATATGTAGAATTGTCTCCAAGAATGATTGTCAAACTCGTCTCCCTCTCAACCATATTTGAGAGGACTTATTTATATCTAGATAAGTGTCTAGAAGCCCCACTATCTACCAACCAACTATCATATAAATCTGAAGGAGAAGAATTGAAAGAGAAAAAATAAGAATATATTCAGATTGGCCAGGAGCTGTGTAGAGCCTCTAACTTACACCTCATCATCCACTATTACCTACTGTTTTTCATCACTTACCTCTCTCTTTTGCCTCATTTTCAATGTAAAACCACCCAGATCATTACATTAGATGTCATTAAGCATGATCAAGTGAGCTTTGCTAATGTGTGACTATTTTGGTTAGATTTTGACATATTTACAG
>APFE030223947.1:32834-51930 GCA_000404065.3 Pinus taeda | reverse complement strand
ACAGTATTTTTTATTTATTTATTTTTTTCAGCGATTTGCAGATCATATAGTCTGTGTGGATGCGGATGGAAGTACATAGAAGGTCATGCGAACCGCTAGAGTTAAGGGCTATAATTCCCATAATTCCCATCTTGGCTTCCATTCATTGTACGGGACTCTATTATGTTACAGAGAAGTCTGAATTTAAAATGACATGTTGATTGCGTGCCTTTCTTTTGAGCAGGTTCATAGACACTTGCAACTTGGTATGGGAGCACAGAGAAATATTTTGCAGTCAGTTCTAGAGAAAGCGAGGAAACTCTCGCAAGTTACAACTTGGGGTCAATTGGATTGGAAGTTACTTGTTCAAAATTTTCTGAGAAGGCCTCAAGACTGAAAAGTGAATGTTTTTAAATCTATATTTTCTAATTTGACTTTCTCTACTTCGACTAAAATATCTGGTCTCTTTCCAGAATTTCAAATTTCCTGCCAATACTTCTAGGTTGCACATTGTTTTGAATATAGTTCCCTCACCTCGAATGAGAGTTCAACGAAGATTCCCACAAAAAAGGGTCAAGATATGCATATGGTATACAATAGTGCAGTTTTAGTAGGAAGAGATCAATAAAGATACGTGGCTGCAAGAATTGTTAGGGGAAGAAAATATTTCTTCTCTCTTTTCTAGGACCAAGGACTCTTCAACTATTTTGAATGAGAAGGCTACTAGTGACATAGTACAAGCATAATAAAATCACAGTCGTTTATCTGGGAAGAAAAGGAAGCATGCGAATCAATGGAGTCCTCGTTCTTCAATCCATACCGACAACATTAGCCTTTTCTACTGCTGTCTCTTCATAAAAATGGTCAGCCTTTCCTAGCTCTCCGCCTCTACATGAAAATAGTGAAATGCACGAGGCAAAAAAACTTTATGTGAATCAAGATAAAACTCGTTCCAACGGGAATATTAAATTCTCAAACTAGCTGCGAAATTGGACTTGAATTCTAATGGTTATACCATTGTATCCTCCAAGGAATGGGGGCTTGATATGAATGGTTTTGGGTGGAGCATATGAGTCTTGGGCACATATGAGCAAGGAGTAGTTGCATTCATGAATGAGGATTAGGGCGAGTAGCCATTGTATTATGGCTTTTTTTTTTTCTTTCTTTTTTCAAAAGGGGTACGACCCCCTAGAAGAAACGCGGTTCATATATCATCATTTTACATCGTGGTTGCGTCATCTGACGGCAACGTATCGTGTCGCTTCTGCGATTTGAACCCTAGTGGGGAGGTTATTATTAAACCCTCCCAACCACCCGGGACAACATCATTGATTATGGCTTTATACATTGGTTAGAGATGAGAAATCATTTCGTCTTTTTCCGTTGAGTTTTGACCCCGATCAAGTCCTTCCGCTGGCGTATCAATAGGATATGTGCCATTCTGCATTATATGTGCGATGATGTAGATAATGCACTTATACAACTACATGCACTGGAAATTCTTTGGCTTCAATTGTTCTTTGTGCCAATGAGTTGGGTCAGTGCCACTTTTGACATTGCAAAGTCCATATAAATTATAATGGATGCCTCAGATGTTTTGTTTGCTCCATTTTTCGAGAGACCATTCATGTTATCATATTAGAATTTATCTATGCGCTGAGTAATATTGTATTTGTAAAGAAGCTCTTGTATTTTCTTTTAATCTCGTGGCGTTGAAACTTAAGCTTCAAATTCTCTCCATGATGGTGAAAATCAAGATTCAAATTTGCGACAAACAAATTTTTTGGTTTAGCATAGGCATACACACGGATCGCTCTCCCCTAGATTTTGCCTAAAGAAAAAGAGGTCAAGGTGACCTAATGACAATTTTGATTCGATCATGTAAGGCATTGTGAGTACTTAACATGGGGTGGATTGTTGACCTGGGTAGTCCTATTTAATTAAATTATAGCTCATTATTAGTCAACGGCCGCTGAGTCATTATAAAAAGGTTGACCCATAGATGGTATGAATTTCTCAAATTTGATTAATTGAAACACGGGGCTCAAAACCTCAGTTCGTGTTTATTAAGCACCCAGTCCCTTTGTAGTAGGCCCCCACATTCTCCTTTAAGTCTGCACCTACATTGCCAACTTATTGCATTTATGTGAACACTTTTGCCAATGCCACTAATCATTGTACAAGAGAAGTGTGCAGGGTTAGCAAGAATACTCATCATGGATGGATATGGTTGAAACGTAAGAAAAGGAGATAGGTAGAAGAATATACGCCATTGAGAAAAAAAATCACTTTATATGGCAGAATAAACTATTAAAAATTGCATTCTATAGGTCATGTCACATGTAAGTGATGGTGGAATTTTCCCAAAATGGTTATGCCGATTGTCTTCACACATCTCTCTTTTTAGAGCTATCTTGTTTCCTTGTGAAGTATCCTTCTAGCAAGATTGTTTGCATTGTGTCGTGTAAAAGGCACCTGCGTAGTGCCGTCAATCACAGTGTGAGATACATATGAATGATTTTGATCATATCTTTCCTAGACCAATTCGTGTCTACCCTTGAAATCCCGAGGCCTTCATGTGACAACATCACATTGTTTTTTATCCTATAGGATTTCTTTGGTAAGATTCCCTAATTTCCATTGCCCCTTTTACTATGATGGTTTTGAGCATTGAGTGTTGTTTGTCTAGTCTGATGACATAATTGCTTTATTTTTAAAAATTTGGATATCATTAAATTTGTGCCACCTTAAAGCAATTTTTAAAACCATGGCTCGTGAACTCGGTGCTGCTTGAGCGCAAGAGTTCAATTCGAACTTTCCCAAATCTCAACAACAGAAATAATTCAAAATGGAAGTTTTTCTTTTCTTTTTAGGCACTTACATTTTATAGTGGTGAACTTTTCCCTTCACCTGTGAGTTGGATTGACTTGGCAGTAAACACGCCATGAGTTACTCATAGCTAAGGATCTAACTCACGATTACTAATGTGTTTGACTCACCACTTGAGAGTTTGACTCGACTACAAAGACTCAAACTTGGGTCCAAGGTAATTCAAATTGACAAAAAGGGCGAGTGGCCTGTCGACTTGAGAGTAATCAATTTTATTAACTACGCTCCATAGAACCCATATTAGTGGTTTATGCCACTTGGATTTGAATGTGTGACCTCTTAGGAATACTCACATGTTCTTGACCATTAAGACTAAGCATGCTGTACTCTAAGTTATTCTTTTTTGTTAATCTATATTGGTTATGGTGTTAAAATGAATATTAGTAGCACTAGAACTTGAACTAATACCGCTTAATAGTAAAATCATTAATTAAATTGGAATTGGATTTAGAATCAGACACATTAAACCCAAAATCGCGGATCGGATTCCAAAATCGCGGATCGGATTTAATTGAAATATATTTTTAACCAATATACATAACATTGATGATCTAAATTGTGTAAAGAGTGCAAAAATAATTATACTATAATCTACAATTAATGTATGTATATGGTCCAAAATGTTCATTCATATATGTATAAATATCTAGCCTATTAGACAACAATGCTATACAAGTTTTTAATGCATAAAGAATGTAAGGGTAAATACATGGTGCCCAATGGAATCTAATGGCACTCAATGCAATACATTTTTGAATCAAAATACATCCAAAATGCCACTCCATTTCTTCTTCTTGCCACCTCTCAAAACACTTACAAAGTTCCATTTAATGAATATTCATGGTTTTTATTGTAGCAATGGCCACAAAATTTAATTAATATGTGGAAAAACTTGAACCTTTTCATATAATTTTCTTGCCCAAATCTCACAAGGTTTTTCTTCGAAGTTGTAATCCCACCTTGTTGATGGGAAATTTGACAACAAGACCTTGACATTTGGGTTTTTGGTCCATTTTAAGTCAAGGTGTGTTGACTGAGAACCCATAATTCCTCATCCACCATGACATACAAGGATTCAAGGACAAGAGGTGATGTTGAGCTAGGAGGGGTGGCAAACTAGAAGAAGGGAGGCTTGGGGAGGAGCGTAAAACTCAAAGGAGTGGTTTAGAAATTGTAGCCAAATTTTGCCAACCCACAAGCATTCATTAAGGAAGAAGAATTTTGACCATGGAATTTTGAATAGCACGGTGTAAGATTAGTTCTCCTATCGGATAGGAGGGATGCCAAAATTTAAAGAAATATGAAATTAAGGGAAATTGTTGAACTCAAGCTATCAGTGTTGGTCGAATTCCACCAAAATCCGTTGGTCATATTTCCCGTCAATTAGAGTTCCTAATTGGAAAAGGGATATATGACCTTGGGAACTTTGAATGGTAGGAACTATGACCGACAAGTGAAGGTCATAATTACCCCGTTGGTCAAGCTTTCTTCCTCAAAGTTCCTATCGGTGAAAGTTCTTGACTAAGAAAGGATGGTATGACATTAGGAATGTTGACTGAGAGGACCAATTCCCTGGGATTACGATGGACAAATGGAAGTCATAGTTCCTTTGTTGGTCAAATTTCCTTCACCACTATTCTTGTTAGTCAAAGTTCCTCACCGGAAAAGTTCCAAATCACTGAAGGAACTATGACCTCAAGAAATTCGATTGATAGGAACTATTCCTAGAACAATGGCTTATGGATGAAGGTCATATCCCCTTTGTTAGTCAAATCTCCCGAGGTCATAGTTGTTTACTAATAAAGGCACTGTGACCTCAAGAACTTTGATTGATATGAACTACGACTGACATATGAAGGTCCTAGTTCATTTGCCAAGCAAAGTTCCTTCATCATAGTTCCTATTAGTTAGAGTCCCTAACTAACAAAGGAACTATGACCCGGGGAATTTTCATTGATAGGAAATACTCCCTAGAACTATGATCTACAAATGAAGGTCATAGTTCATTTCTCAGTTGAATTTCATTCGTCGTAGTTCTTGTGGTCATAGTTCATGTCTGTCGAATTTCTTGATTAATAAAGGAACTGGGACCTCAAGAGCTTTGACTGGCGAGGACTATTCCCTGGGATTCGAACTGACAAATGAAGGTCATACATAGTTCCTTTGACAGTTGAAGCTCATATAATTCATGTCAATCAAAGTTCCCGACTAACAAAAGAACTATGACTTCGTGAACTTTGATTGATAGGGAGCATTACCTAGAACTACAAATGACAAATAGAGGCAATATTTACTTTGTCATATTTCATGTGGTTGGAGTTCATGACGGACAAAGGGACTAGACGTCATTTTTAAATTAAAATATCTGGATGATTTTAAAAGGGCGTTTCATGTGGTCAGAGTTTATGACAGGTAAAGGGACTATGACCTCATTTTTTAGATTAAAATATGTGGATGACTGATTTTAGACTTTAGTGGTCCATACTAATTTTGATAATCCGAAAGACATTATCAAATATTTGGATGATATATTTAAAAAAGAAAAGAAAAAGGGAAAAGAAGAAAGGCACGCCGGCATTTTAAGATATTAAAAGAAATCTGGCTGATATATTTTAGAAAAAAGTGCAGGCACGTATGATACATTTAAAAAAATAAAATCACTGGATGATATATTTAAAAATATTCTAGAAAAAAACGTGGGCACTGATGATATATTTAAATAATAAAGATAAAAAATAGGAAATGGATGATATATTTATGGAAATAAAAAATAAAATGAAATAAATGATATATTTAAAAGAGAAAGAAATAAAAATAAAAATATGAAATGGATGATGATATATTTAAAAGAAATAAAATCATATGGATGATGATGATATAAAAAAAATTATGAAATAGATGATATGAAATTAAATATGAAATTAATTAAAAAGGCGGGAGGTAGCCTCACGCGTTCACCTCAACTCCTCTTTAAGGAGCATGACACTTCCCGGAAGAAGCTCCCGGGCACTGCGCTCCGACAATGCCCCATGTACCAACTCCCTACTTGGACCAGGGCGCACCTACACACTAATTACGCCTCACGCCCACCACTATCAATGCTTTGGTTCTGGGCCCTGGCGCGTGTGGGATATATGTGACTCTCTCACTCGCTGACCATTACATTTCTATCCTCTGTGTCTGTGTCTTTGCTCGGCTCATCGCATTGTGGCACCAATTCTTATTGTCAAGGACAACGAGCAGAACACAGCTGGAAGTGGGCGTGGACGTGGAGAACAGAATCGATTGCTCACACTTACAATTCACACCAAATTCGCGCATTTAAATGTAAAACTTCCAAGTTTCTGGACGTGCAGAAGAGAAGTGCCTTTACACTACATCAGCCAATTGCTCACACGCAGCCAGACAGCTTTAAAATATGCATATTTCAAACCAAACGTTTTCTGAATTCGCCCCTTCCACGGATCAACTGCAAAATTGCCTTTCTCCTGTTTCTTGCAAATCCATGTGAACATGCCTCTTCTCTTCACCATTGTTCAGAAATTTCGATGGCGCTTCTCTTCACCCACGATTTCGATTTCATTTTGAGAAATTTTTTCGATGGCCCTTCTCTTCTTCACGATGTAAATTTGAGAAATTTCGATGGGCCTTCTCTTGAGGAACGATTTAATTTTGAGAAAGTTCGGCCTGCTATCAATTTCCACATCCATATGAAGACGGGTTTTCACGATTTGGAGAAATTTTGGCCTGCTCTCAATTTCCACATCCATATGAAGATGAAGAGGAAGAGGACAAACAGTATAGGCTGTCTTGGAATGCAGGATCAGGGACAAACAGTGTGGCAGAAGCAAAGGCCCTTGCGGGTCTTCTCGCTTTCTGTGTCTATTTTGACATCCGCTCCATTTCTATCTTTGGGGACTCCAAATCTATGGTTGATCACGTCAACGGTAACACCCTCATCAAATGCCCACATTTGGCTGGCTGGGTGAATAGAATTATGTTTTTTCGGGGGTCTCATGGAAGGCAGCTCCATCCGGCACATCTACAGGGCCCAGAACGAGGTAGCGGACTGCCTGTCAAAGAAGGGACTTCTCCTTAGCTCGGGTTCATGGTCCTTGGAGGTTTCAGCGGACGGAGAGTATTTTTTCATTCAGGTCTTCTGCATTCCGAGTTTCTGACTTTTCTCTATTTGTCCTTACGATCTGTATATGGAGTTCTCCTTTTTGATTCTCATGGTTTTGATGGTATCTATCTGTGTATATTCTCCCGGCTGGTGATGATGGTTTTTTTTATGTATTTTGGGTTTCTTGCTGAGTATATTTTTGTGATATCTGCTCAGAAGAAATTTCCTCTGGCTTATGGTTTATGTATTTTGCAAGATATGTACAATCTGGGTCTGTTCATACAGCTCAATATAATACAAATTATGCTTTTTTCTCTCTGGGAAAAAAGGAAGATGAAGAGGAAGAGGAAGAATGGTGTTCAGGATTTGGAGTAATTTCGAGCTTCCACATCCCTTGAAGACGTGCCTTCACGATTTTGAGGATTTCGGCCTGCTTTCAATATTTCAGACTCACAGCAGCAAGCAGAGGAAAACCAAAATTAATTCACCATCAAAATCTGTCAAACATAATGGGAGTCCAATGCATATTGGCAGAGTTGGATACCGCCTCTGGAATAGGAATCTTACGTGGGAGGTCTTACAGAAGAAGGGTTGGCAAGGTCCTGGACGATGTGCCTTCTGCATGGCTGCTGATGAGACAAACCACCATATGTTCTTTCACTGCCATATGACTCTGCAAATCTGGTATGAACTATCTTTAACCATGGATTTTCCTTACTTTATTTTTCCCTCTGTACATGAAGGCTTTTTTTGGTGGAGTGCACAAACAGTTTCTCGGCGTTCTTTGTTTCTCTTGGTCTGGTGGAACATATGGAAATGGAGGAACGACTCTATTTTTATCAGCTATCGGCAGCCTGTTACATCCATTTTGCAAAGCGTCAAGGATCTCATGGAATATCTGGAGATATAGGCATTTCCCTTCTTTTTTGAACTGCAAGAAACTGTTTGTTTGTTTTTTATGAACATATTGCCTTTTGACATGTTTATTTGTCATATTCTGCTTATTTGGCTTTTCCACAATACAACCTATCTGCGTATAGGTTCTTTATGTTTCCAAATCTATACATTTTCGAATTATGGCCTTGCTAGCTGTTTATGTGCATTGACTAGTGCCATATGTTTCCTGCTCACGGTTTACCTTATAAACCGAAAATATGTAAATGTTTACACATCAATACTAAATATGATTTTTCTTCTGAAAAAAAAAGAGTATAAAAAGCCTGCACTCAAAATCACCGTCCATTGTTCACCGGAAGCACCACGTACAAGTCTGGTCGCCTTCCAAAACTTGACAATGTACCACTCTAACTGCAACTGAAACCCTCTTTGTTAAGAGGGGAAAAGGCACTGAAAATTGTCACAGGTTGTGTCAAAACGCTAATACATCTATATCTATCTATATATAGGGGGTAATGTCTTCAGTTGAAGTTACTCATAGCAAACACCTAGTTCCTGAATTTTCCAGCATAGCATTGGTCATGTAGAAGAAAATAGAACTCATTCTTTTGGCACCAACAATTTGAGAGCAACGCAGCTTACGATTTTGCTAGAGTCAAATTGGTCTGTTTTGGCGTAGTTTCATAGTTGCATACCCTTCCTCCATGTAGTTGCCCTGTCGCACATTAACAAGGGTAATGCGCTTCTTTCACTTATGCTCTCCATGTTCCACGGGTAATAGGGTTCAAATACATATTGGGTTCCAAAGAATGCATATACAATTGCATTTTCATTGCCAACTTCATAAGCTAGTTTTGTCTCAAGTACTCATCAAACAACATTGCCCATCTACGATAAGCTAGGTCCCAAGCTCTTTGCTTTGCGGGTGCGGACAAAAATACAATATTAGCCTATAATTTCTAACAACTCCAACTTCATTATTCCATAAGCGACACTTGGAAAAGAGAAGATCAAATACCTCTCCTCGGTCACCACTTCTCCTTCGTGTGATAAAATTGTGACGATAGGCACAACACTTGTATTGATATGAATAACAAACATATTTTAAGGATTGAGGAGAGTGGGTACTAGTGCTTCTGTGGAGCTTTACTTGAATAACTCAAGATTATGTTGTTGTCAGTGGGTTCAAGCATACACCCTCTTACCTCGAAAGGCTCGTTGGAATTGTGAACATATATGATGAAAATGGCTTCATTTGCAAGCATGTCACCACATCCCAGTGCATAGGACTCGGACGAGAATACTGATGGTGGAAGTGTTGTGGAGAACCAATTAATTAGACGCGAATGGGGGGCATCTATTCTTGCAAAGTCCCCCAGGGATTTGCACCCAACCCTACCCTTTTTTTCACAACCACAAGCATACGCATGAGCATGCCATCGACTAGACTTGAGCCCCGAAGGGGGAAATACCGACTTCTCACTTTCATCAACCCAACACGTCACTGTTGACAACAAGAGACGAATTTGAAACTAACTCTTACTGCAACTTTACCCATGAATGTCGTCAAAGTTAAATCGGTTCAATTTGGCCTAACTTCATAATTGTGTGCAATCTCTATATGGAGTTGAGGTGTGGCAAAACTTTGGCCATTTGTAGCCGTTGCTAATAAAAAGATGCCAAAAAAAGAGTGGGCCTAGAATTGTAGGGAGAAATGGAAGAGCCCTAGCATCCTCATTAATGCTGGAAGTGACAATACCTTTAAATCTATTGCCGTGTGGAAAGTTTACCATCATAATGAAATGAGAAGTTTCTTAATTGCAATTATTTAGAATGGATGATCTATTAATGTTTTCAATGGGTTCGATTTGCTAAACGGGGTTGCAGTACGCATTAAAGGAAGGTAAACACGTTAAATTTGATGGGGGATCGGGCTAGGCGGGGTGTCCCTTTCTGGCCTGCTCTATTCTTTGTGTGTATTGAAGGGAAGATTGTTGTAATGAAGCATCTCTTCTTCTTCTTCTTTCCCGTGATAGTGGTCAAGTCAAATTGCCCTGTTTTGGCATACTTCTGTAAGTGTGTGGCCTTTCTCTATGGAGTTGATATATGGCCCAAATCTTTTGGTGCTTTGCTTCTTACGCAATACAAATGTTTTAGAGAAACAGAATACGAGATTTCGATATCACGCGCAAGAAATGTGAGGTAGGTAATCATATTTATAGACCAGGTAGGCTTGTCGAGAATTGGATTTTGTGAGAGGATAAAACGCGTATTGGAGTGAGAGTTTGAGAGCAATTTTCCTTTCGAGTACAACCATCAATGTCATTAAAGGCAATCTTGTTAAATTTTTGAGGGTTAGTTTCATAAATGTACACCATTTGCCCATGGAGCAATGATGTGGCGAGAACATTTTGTTTTTCATAAATCTTGTCAATATAATCAAGTTCGATTGGAAAGGAAAGTATCAAATCTACCAAGAAACATTGTAAATGGATTCAAGGCCTTTGTTTCCTTAACAAACTCAAGCGGATTAGGGGACCACTAGGTATACTAGGCGGATTTTGAAACCATTACCCACATACAAGGAAATTTCCATTGAACATCCGATATTGTTTCACTTATTGTAAAGTCCGCCACTCTTTAAATTAATGCAATCTCTTCTTTCCCGATGTCCTCCAATTTCCAGGTCAGGTGATGGGTGTTAGTTGTAGAGAGAAACGAGAATACAGTAACAAGATTGGGCCACACCATTAAGCCATTTTGTTCTTGAAAGGGGTACAAGAGTGGCAAGCTTCAATTCATTGATTGTTTTCTAATGATGATATTTGGTCGTTGATGGGGAAGGTTATGATTGGTTGGAACCTATTGCCTAGCTTCTATGGGAGAAATTAATTTCAAATTCGAAGTGGATTTGCGTACTTGTTCCATTGGATCTTGCTCAAAGGTCAGCAATCATGTGGGTCATTTCTCTTTTTTCTCAAACATGATATTATTAGATACTTGGGAGTTGTTACAAGAATCATACCCATCAAAGTTCAAGATCAGTTTTGAGTCCTTAAAAAATGAACTGCACTTACGTATTCTATAAACCAATAACTTGGTTATGTCCCACTCATATACAATCTAGCATGCATGGTAGCACTTTCGAATTATGTAAGCTATGTAATTGTTCCTATCCCATTGCTTATGGCTTAGTTCACACAACGAGGTTTGATTATCCGTTAAAAAAAAAAAACTTGGTCCACTCTTGCCCATGGATCGAGGAGAAGAAGATTAGGAAATTAGAAGCATAAATGACATAATGGTCGAGAGCACAAAAGGAAGGCCTCTCATAGGTAAGGAAGGACTAGGAAGACCGTTACAAAGAAGTCAAACTCCAAATTAGAGAGGAGGGTCTCTCCTAATTGGAATAGGAAACAAAAAGTAAAGCCCACGCCAACCTGTTCAAAGCCAAAAAGGCCAGAGAATATTTTTGAATGTTAAAACCTTGAAGTCTCTAGTTGAGAGCCAGCGTCAGGAATAGCATATGATACCCTCTCTCTAGGGGGTATCTTCCTTGGTGGTTTCTCTGAAAGTGAGAGCAATCCCAAGCATCTTCCTAGAGGCATATGGCGATGACATCTAGTGGTTGGCCTTGATCAAATTTGTGCTTGTCCCTTAGTCCTCTCTATTTTTGGTCAACCCCTTGTTATCATGGTGGGCGTTCTTAATGAGATTGGTCAAATGACATGGACCTTCACAGACACTTTCGTTTAGTGTTTCGAGCATGGCGATAACATTAGAGTGTGATTCATCCTCCATTCATTTTGAAGTAAGATTTCATTAAGCGATTAAAACGACTGATTGAATAATAAAGCCATTAGGGTTTCAAACCCAAATGGAAAGAAGTAGAACAAAATGTGAGAGCCTCCAAAAACTGGTAGGCCAAAATGATGTTAGCCTACGAAAATAAGTATGCCACAGGTGTGTGAGTTAACGACAAGCAATAATCTCAAGAACCATTATTGGAGGCTACTGACGTGAGTGGTTTAGTGACAAGTGGTAAAGTGATTGGAATTTGAATGGTTGTAGATGAGTCGAGGTGCAAGTCTTGTGTGATTTCGACATCGTGAAAATCCCCATCAGAGCAGTTGAAGCATTGCTATGAGCAATATTTCAAAATCAAGCCTTATTTGGCATTGGGGAGTTTGGAGAAGAAAATGAGCCTCCCTCAACAAGGGAACTCTAAGAACCATAGAGGGAAGTGTTGTGGGTAAGAAGAATGAGACAAAGAGTCGGGCATAGAAGAAGTGCCGAATTAAAATAGTAATTACTATTAGAGATTCAATGACATGATATCATCCTCGAATAGAAATAAAATGATTCTCCCCCGGCAAGGGAGCTCGAGGAACAATAAAAAGAAGCCTCGAGGGGAAGATCGATAAGACAAAGCTCCAAGCAGAGAAAACAAGCATATTATATAGGTTATCCAAAATGACTCGGAAAATCTCATTGTCACCTAAATCTAGAGAAGCGAAAATCCACAAAGGGAATAGGTTGAGGGAATTTAAGAAAAAATCAATGTTTTATGTCGCTTTAGAGATCCTTAGGTGCATGGAGAAAACATGTCCGACTATCTCACTTTCTACCTAAAGCTTGACTTAAAAATAAATGGCTTTAGATAATTTTCATCCTACACCGAAAAGAAGTGCCACATGGAAAATGTAACATTGACCTCATTTTGAAAAAAAAAAAAAATCAAGTAATTTTAGATTTGGACCATTCTTAACCTACATAAAAAGAATGATTTCACCATTTTCCATTAGCCTTTTTTCGAGCATCTTCTACCAATTTAAATTTATGGGTAATCATAACAAACATTTCTAGGACTCCATACCTCTAACCGACCCACTTCCATCTCCGCTAGAGCTATGAGGTTGACATTGACATTGGTACATGTCACCTGCATGTGCCAACTCCTCGAGCACCCATTTCAAAATTTCGTTTTACCTGCCTAGTACCCATTTCAAAATTTCGTTTTACCTCCCGAGTTCCATGCCTACTGTCTCATTCCTCTTCACTAGTTGTTGGCTACCCCATAGCTACAACTGGACCTGAAAAGGGGATTTCTAAAACAAATGATCTAGTGTCCGCAACGCGAGGGGATGATGGAGTCAAGGAATAATAAGGAGCAGCTGGGCAAAACTTGTTTGTTAGTGCCAGTAGCTTACCTCGACCCACTAAGATGTACACCATGGTTTCTGCGGTATCACAATTGGTGGCAAGATTTGTGGCTAGATCGAATGTCCATCTCTAAATTTGATCGATGATGTACTATAGTTATATATAAATTGATTAAGAAACACCATTTTAAACATGGTGTTTTGTTATGAATTACAAACCCCGCACGCTCAAGCCAAAGAGAGGACTCTGATAGAATATTTGGCCCTTTCAGGCATTTGGTGACAAGACTCGACCTTACAGACAGTGATATTGTTAGGTGTGAGTATTTTGAAGACGTGTCTTGTGGGTGTCTAGATATATATATCTAGATATATATAGATATATATATATACAAGTGAGCTCATTGTTGTATATGCTCTTTCGTTAATACGTGTAATTTTGTTTTAGAAATTTTGTGATGGTCATGGATTCATCATTTGGAAAATTGAAAGGTTTGTTCTATTATGTAGCATGATGTTTTTGGTTCAACTCAATATATGAAGCTTTCTATACCAGGGTCGTGTGGGTGAATACCGTTGTTTATCTAGAGCACACTATGTAGCTTGATTCCATTTTTATTTGAAAAAACTAGAGTTTATATCTTTATCGATAAGCCATTGTATCTTCGATTTTCCATTAACAGCATAACCCCAATATCTTTAGTTGTTGGAAGCAGTGGACTAACATATTGAGGAATCCATAGTTTTTTATGGGTATTTATTTCACAGTCTTTAGGTTTATTATTTGGTTGTTTTTGCGGGAAGGAAGAGCAGGGAAGGAGTATAGTGGCCCTCTTCAATTATACCATCCAAAACCCAAGAAGAAACATGTAACTTGGATCCTTGGAGTCGTTGGGCTCGGCGCTCTTTTGTACCTCTTGGGTGGATTTTAGCATACTTGGTCTCCTCCTCCATCTCAAGCTTCTAGATTGAGCAAGGCCGATGTGGGTTGCATTAATTCTTTAACTCTCATCATGTCTCTTTCATTTGTTTGCTTAGCTCTTGAAGCTCATTATGCAGCTGGGGAGAACGAGACTTCAAAAGACAGTGGATCATTTGAGTCTGGTGGTGTCAAGTAGAGTGAGTATCCTCCCTGTAATGATCCAGTGAGATCTCGTAATTTCAATAGATAAATCCACTGCCCAGACAAGGAGGAAGCTTTGAAATGCCTAGGTTACGGAGCATATCTGTTTAAAAAATACCATCAGAGATTAACGAATTATCGGTGGTATTTTTGTGAAAAAGGGATTTCAATTCCGTTAGGACCAAGGAGACTCAGGACTATATGCTTTTGTTTATTTGTGTTAGAGACTATGCCTATGGTTTATGGTCCATCGACCATTTAACCCTCTCCAAATGATGGTTTATTTTTCAATAATAAGGATGCAATAAGAGTAGGAAGACCTAGCTAGCATTCTTTTCTTGTATCACGACGCATTGCGGATCATCGAGTCCATGTGGATGCACATGGAGGTACAGATAATGTTGTACGAACCGCTAGAGGTAAGGGCTATAGTTCCTTTCTCGGCTTCAATTCGTTGCACATGACTCTGCTATGCTATAGACAAGTCCGAACTTAAAATGTCACATTGATTATGTGCCTTTCTTTTGAGCAGGTCCAAAGACACTTGCAAACTCGCATGGAGGTAACATAAGAGTACTTGAATTGAGTTGAAGGGTTAAGGGAAGGGAAACTCTAGCAAGTTACAGCCTAGGCCACGAATTGTGGCCAACTCGAATTTCCATTTCTCAATTTCCGAAGGTTTTTATGGGTATTTATTTCAAGGTATTTACGTTGAGTATTTGGGTGTATTTGTAGGAAGGAAGAGTAGGGAAGTGGTATAGTGGCCCTCTTAAATTATACCAGTTAGAGCCCAAGAGGAAACGTATATCATGGATCCTTGGAGTCATTGGGCTCTGTGTTCTTTTCTACCTCTTGGGTAGATGTTAGAATACTTGGTCTTCGCCATCTAAAGCTCCTAGATTGAGCAATGTCAATTTGGGTTGCAATTCCTTAATTTCGATAGTTTCTTCTTCATTTATTTCCTTTAGATTTTGGAGCCCATTATATAGTTGGGGGAAATTAGGCTTCAAAAGGCAGCAGAACATTGGAGTCCAGTGATATCAAGTACAATGAGTATACTGCCTGTCATGATCCAATGAGATCTCGGAAGTTGGATAGACTGCGTTGATAAATAGATAACGCCATTGCCCAGAGAAGGAGGAAACTTTGAAATGCATAGTTTACAAAGCATGTCGATTTACAAAACACCATCGGACTCTTCACAAAGCTTCTATGGCGTTTTGTGAAAAACGGATTTCAATTCTGTTAGGACCGAGGAGAGTCGAGACTATGTGCTTCAGCTTATTTCTATTAGGGACTGCGGATCTGTTTTATGGTCCATGGACCATTTTATCCTCTCCAAATGATTGTTTATTTTTCAAGACTAATGATGTAATAAGAGAAGGGAGATCTAGCTAACATTCTTTTCACGTATCTGAGCACATTGCAGATCATGGGGTCCTTGTGGATGCAGATGGAGGTACAACACTGCTAGAGGTAAGGGCTATAGTTCCTTTCATGGCCTCCATTAATTGTGCATGACTCTACTATGCCATATAGAAATCTGAAATTAAAATGTCACACTGATTTTGTGCCTCTCTTTTCAGTAGGTCCAAAGACACTTCCAACTTTAGGGAAGTAATAGAGAAAGTGCTTGCAACTAGTTCAAGAGAAAGCAAGGGAAACTCTAGCATGTTACAAAGTGGGTCAATCGGATTTGTTGGCCTCAATAGTTAAAAGCGAATGTTTTAAGTCTACATTTTTTTATTTGATTTTATCTAATATGGCAAAAATATCTTCTCTATTCCCAGAATATGAAATTTCCTGTTAATAAGTCTAGCCATATGGCCGCCTCACTTGAATGAGAGTTCAGAGAAGCTCCTACATATAATTTGCAGGTTGGTGGTAGAAAACAATCAATAAATGCATATGATAAGGTAGTGTAGTTTCATCGAGAAGAAATAAGACAAGATATGAGGTTGCAAAAATTTGCAGGAGAAGAAAATATTCCTTCTCCTTTCTCTAGGACCAAGGACTCTTCAGTTGTTTTGCATGAGAATGCTACTAGCTACATAGTATGAGTAGAAGAAAATGGACAAAATTTGAAGTGTCGGAATGAATGGTGTGTTTGTTATTCAACCCATGGAAACAACATTTTTCTTTTTTGGTGCTCTATCTCTGCATAAAAGTAATCAGCCTTTTCTGGTGCTCTATCTCTGCATAAAATTAATCCACATTTTTTCTGGTGCTCTATCTATGCATAAAAGTAATCAGCCTTTTCTAATGCTTTATCTCTGCGTAAAAGTAATCAGCCTTTTCTAGTGCTCTATCTCTGCATAACAATGATCAGCCATTTCTAGTGCTCTATCTCCGCATTAAAACATTCAAGTTTTTCCAATGTTTTATCTCTACATGAAAACAGTCAAATAAATGAGGCAACACAATTTAATATGAATAATTATAAAACATGTTGCGATGGGAATAATAAATTTTTGAAATGGCAGCGGAATTGGACTTGAATTCCAATGGTTATACCATGATATATCCCCCGGGAAAGGGAGGTTGATGTGATGAGAAAATGAGGATTGTATCTCAATGTGGCTTAGTTTTTGGCACATACGAGCAGCCAATGACTGCATTCATGGACGTGATTCATTGCCAATAGCCACTGCATTATGGCTTTATACATTGCTGGGAGATGATAGATCCTTTCTTATTTTCCCCTTATGTTTCAACCCTGATCGAGTCCTTTTCTAGTGTAGCAATAAGATAGGAACCATTCTATAAATGTACGATGATGTAAATAATGCAATTATACAACTATATATTCAGGAAATTCTTTGTCTTCGACCATTCTCTCTACCACTGAGTTGGGTCAAGACAACTTTTAACATTGAAAATTTCATATAAATTACAATGCATGCCCAAGAGGTTTGGTTTGATCTATCTTCCAAAAACATTCATGTTATAATGACAAAATTTATGTATCCACTGATTAATATTGTATTTGTAAAGAATCCCTTGTATATTTTTTGAATCTTGTGAAACTCAATATTCAAATTCTCGTGAAACAAATATTTTGGTTTAGCATGGACATACACGCCAGTCTCTCTCCCTAGTCTTTACCTAAAAAGAAAAAGGTTTATGTGACCTAATGAAAATTTGGATTCGATAATGTAACGCATTGTGAGTACTTAAAGTGGGTGCATTGTTTCCTATTCAATCATAGCTTATTATTAATATGTTACTACAACATCATTATAAAATAGTTGACCGACATATAACAAAGAGTTCTCAATTTTGAGTTTGTGGACTTAATGTGGGTGTACTGTTTCCTATTCAATCATAGCTTATTATCAATATGTTACTACAGAGTCATTATAAAATAGTTGACCAACATATAACAAAAAGTTTTCAATTTTGAGTTTGTGAAGCTAAGGGTTCTGTTATCACTGAAAATATTTCAAAGGAAAAAAGGTAAGATCAAGAGAGTTGAAATTTTTTAGACGTGAAACTGTGTTTTTAAATCACACAGCAGTTTCGTAGCGCGCTACGAAACTGCTGTTGTTGCACATTATGCTTGCATGGACCAATGTTAAAGGTTAAAGTATGCAATGAAGAAGTCAGAGATGCTTAGTCGGGGGTAGGTTGAGCATGTTAGGACAGATAGGAACTTACTTGCAGAAGTTGACAGTCATTGCATTGTGAAACTCTATTATTCTTTCCAAGATTCTGAAGATGCTGCATTTGGCATGAAATATTTGCATGGAAAGAGATCATCTAAAGCTTCTTAGAAGAAGAATGAAAAAAATTGGCTATGGTTCCAAACAGTTCTACTAAAAATTCTATTTGTGGCAAGACCCTTGAAGCTGAAGGGGAAGGCATTATTGCTAATGAATCATGTGAAGAAAAACAACAGAAGGGCTGCAATGACAGAAGATGATAAAGAATGTGCCCCTATGTTGTCTGATCAATCTGAAGATAATGAGTTCCTATGTAGAGAAGTGCATTTTGAAAATTCTGAATCTCTTCTTTTTCTACTTATGAATGATTTTCTATCTCTTGCATTGGATCCGTTTTATGGGATTGAAAGGGACTGTCCATCAAAGGTATCTCATTTCTTCCTAAAGTACAGATCTCTGCTTTATCATAAAATTCTGACTTCAATATCATCTTTGGAGGCATCTAAAAATGTTCAATCATTAAACGAGGTCAGAGATCTTCAGGAAACGGAAGTTGGATGTGCAGTATGATGGTTCTGGTTCTTTGAAAAGATTAAGGAAGCAAGTAAAGAAGTTTTTGAAATCAAGTGGCAGAGCAGTAAAGATATCAGGGAAAATATAAACTGTTTAAACAGTTCCGTGTTTTCGCAGCGCGCTACGAAACCCCTGTAGCAGCCTGTTTTAGCAGGAAAAACTCTGTTTTCTGCGTTTACTAGTAAATTTCCAGAAGGGTTTTTGAGCAGCTGAAAACTTAATTTTGAAAACTGAAAGAGGCTTTTGTTCCTCACATACCAAGCTACAAAAACCTCTTTCATTTTCCTCAAATTCATTCTTATCTGGGAGAAACGGGTGACCAAAGTTGCGCTACGAAACTGCTGTAGGTGCAGTTTTTCATCTCCTGTTTGCCACGTGTTTTTCAAGGACAGTTTCCGGACAGCTGGAGAAATGTTTTAAAAAACCAGGAGAGGTTTTTGTTCTGGACGACATGGGCTACAAAAACCTCCTTCAGTTTCGTAAAATGTGGCATGGATGAAGATATAAAGGCTCTGCAATTTTCAAGGATATAAACCTAAAAAACAGGGAGACATGTTCCCTAATTTCTAGGGTTTGTCATCAACAGTTGGGTGACCACGTGGGAGGCTTCATCAAGTTCGACATCATGGAGTTTTAGGTGTCAAATAATGTGTTAAATATTTAGATAAGTTTGTTTTGATCATAATGA
>APFE030223947.1:0-18062 GCA_000404065.3 Pinus taeda | reverse complement strand
AACATCTTGAGTCATTTCATGGTAATGTTAAAAATTTAAGTAAAAGGATGAAAATGAAAAATAAAGGAGAATGTCACTTTTACTTTAAGAATTCAACATTACCATGAGGGAGCATCTGCTATATTTATATTTTTTTTTATATTTTTTTGCCTTCATTCCTCACCTTAAACCAAGGTGGACCCACCCCCAACAAGCAAACTCACCAAAAAAAAAAATACAAAATACAAACAAAACAAAAAACGATTTTCTTAGGCCGCACAGCGCACTTTTCCGAAGCGCGTACGAAACCGTACGATTCGGCTTCCGAAGCACTGCGCTCCGTACGGCCGAAGTGCCGTACGAAACGCGTTTCGAAGGGATGCTTCCGGAATTTCCATGAAGCGTCATTATCAATCCGAAACGCGTTTCAGAATTTCGAAAGTGCGTTTCGGGAGGCACTTCTTGGACACATCCGTATGGACCACGCTTCGGGGGTTAGATCCGAGGGAGGGACGTTCCCTACAACATTGGTGTGTCTTATCAAAGAGACACATATCTTCATATGAAAGGGAATCCCACCTAGTATTTATAACGATGCCCCTCATTGCAACAATCATCCTATTCGTTTATATTTTATATATATACACAATACATTGTGTATTTTACATTTAAGTACAAAAAGCTATTGTGTTTGTCTGTTACAGTGGTATTAGAGTAGTTTGACCCTTTGGCCATCAACCGCTGCATAGTCCGTCCATTAAGCTTAGGTTTCGAAATCATGGGAACATATTCCCAAGCAGTACTAGATGACCATAAAACTAATCGAGAATTATTACTAGAAATGAGAGAGATACTAGCAAAATCGATAAAGCTTATCGAACACCAGATTTAGCATATACAATGGGAGTTGACATTGACATGAAGGAAACTAACAATGAAGAATGTTCTACCATGTAAAAAGATGTCGAACATGTTGAATTACGACAAGAACAGAATAGGAGTAAGAGTCAAAGTTGGAGTGAGAATGATAGAAATTCCTCCTCTTTGTTGCACCACAATAATAACGTTGATGACAACAATGACAACACAAGTAGAAGAATGTCGATACCACATGAAAACCAAAGCTTCATTAAGATGAATATGAATACTTATCCACCTCATCCTTCCTCTTTACTGCACAACAATGATGTTTACAGTTACAGCAACCACAAAAGATGTGCAGTGGAATTGAGCATAAAGAAAGGAAATGGAACTAACGCTAACACTAGAAGTGAGGCTCATACTCATTATCCCTCCACCTCCTCACTGCCCAACAACAATCATGATGGCAATAACAGCAACAACAACAAAAGTAGCAAAATTTTAGGAACTTGAAGGAATTGTATGACGCAAACTCTGAACTTGAAGTTGTTCAATTGATGATTAAGTTGTTCAATCTTGAATTGAAAAATGATGACCCTCTTGCCTTAGCATCAGAAATAAGATCCATTATGCATGACATAAAAGCCACTGGTGTTAAGATAGATATTCCTCTCATAGCTTATGTCAAGGCACTAAATCCCACCTATTCACACTATCTTGAGTCATTGCAAGCAAGTAGCAACTTTATGAAGATTACATTTGACTCCCTTGAAAAGAAGTTTGCTGAAAGAGATAAGGCTTTTGGGAAGAAGACAACTCCTCAGTCTTCTGAAGAAGTTGTGTGCTTTGCACAAAAAGAGAATAATCATGCACAAGATTCTTCTAGAGGAAGAGGTGATCGAAAAGGAAGAGGAAGGAAGAATTTTAGAGGCGGGGGGGGAGACATTTCCAAGGAGAAAGGTTTGATCTTCATTGCATACGATGCAATAGAGATGGACATGATGCATCCACATGTAAGTTGCCTTGGGACAAAATTGAGTAGGAAAGAAATCAAGGAAAAAGTAAAACAGCTGACAAAGGGAAAGGAAAAGCACCTAAGTCCGTTCATTATGTGGTGCCACATTGCAACATTGGAGTAATTGAAGACTTATTCAATGCTTCACTTGCTTCATGGAAAGATGCTTGGTTGCGCTTGATTTAGGAGCAACTTGCCACATGACTTTCAGGAGAGATTTCTTTGAAGAATTCACTGACAATGTTGATGGAGCAGTATACTTTGCAGACAAGTCAAAACTCAAGCCATTCGGGCTTAGCACCATCAGGCTCAAACTACATGGTCTTCCAAACTTCCTTCTACATGATGTTCTATACCTCCCAGAGCTGAGGAGAAACTTGTTGTCGTTGGTCCACATTCACCAGCAAGGACACTCCATTCACATATTTGATGGCAAGGTTGAGGTCAGAAAAGCATCAGATTACTCACTTGTCATGACTGGGATAGAAAAAGAAAGACTTCTGAAGCTGCAAGGAACCTCTACTCGTGCACAGAACTTTTCATACAATTATCTCATTATGATGAAGGTACATTTCCATCAAGTCTTTTATGACATGCTAGATTTGGACACTTGAGCTATGACAGCCTCCGTTTGTTGAAGAAAAACGGTGTTACTAGTTTGCCTACAGTTCCTAGGAAACTTAAGCAATATGATGTTTGTATCTTAGGAAAGCACAGCGAACAGTTTTTCATGATTCTCGTTCAAGAGCACATAGAAAACTTGAACTGATTCATTCTGATTTATGTGGCCCAATGTTTGTTCCTTCTGCAAATGGTAATAAATATATGACGACATTTATTGATGACTACACTTGAATGTGTTGGGTTTATTTATTGAAGAACAAAACTAAAGCTTTTGAAACATTCAAAAACTTTCATGCATGGATAGAAAATGATGCACAATCTCATATTGGCTCTATTCATACTGACAATGGAAAAGAATACACTTCAAATGAATTTGAAAACTATCTTTGTCAGCATGGGATCAAACATCAAACAACCGTGCCTTATAATCCCCAACAGAACAGAGTAGCTAAAAGAATGAACAGGACAATCTTATATAGGGTACATTCCATGATGTTTTCCAAGAATTTTAAAATTGATGTTTTGGATTGATGCAGTTTTGTGTTGTGTATATAAAGAATAGGTGTCCATCTAATGATATCAAAAAGAAGACTCCCTATGAAATGTGGTATGGCCACATTCCTTCGGTGAGGCATCTCGAGGTTTTTGGTTCCACCTATTATGCCTTGATACTCAAGGAACAAAGAAACAAACTCGGTGCAAGGAGTCACAAATGTATCTTCTTGGGGTACTCAAATACCTCCAAAGCATATCGTCTCTATGTGAAGTGAATAAAAAGTTTATAATATCTAGAGATGTGATCATTCTTGAATCATCCAAGGCTGACAATGTTGTTGAGCGATAGTTTGATCGATTGGATAGATTCAGACATGCAAAGTCTTTTCAAGAGTTTGATAATGAGATTCCACATCTTGAAGGGGGGATTCCTATACTGGATCAATTTGTGGAATCTTCTTCTGAAGCACTCTCTCCCCCGCATGAAGTTCCAGCCACTAATGACACTTTGAGTGATGTGAATGACAGACTAAATCTTGATTTAGCCCCAACTCAGTCAACTGAGTAGCCTGGGCCATCTCAGAAAGGTCCTCCAAAATGGCTGACAAAGACACTTGAAAGTGTTCGTCTTGATGAGATTGGAAAGACGAGAACAAGAAGCTCAACCAAACAAAATGGAGGTGATGTAAACGATTTTGATTTACCTATTGATATGGATGTTTCTTATGATTGTGAACTAAATTTGTCTTCAGATTTCGAACCAACTTCCTTCAAAGAAGTTGCTCCTCGTGACGAATGGAAAGAAGCGATGCAGAAAGAATATGATGCTTTGATAAAGAATGGCACCTAGACGTTGGTTAATCCTCCAATGGGAACCAAACCAATAGGCTGCAAGTGCGACTTGAAGAACAAGTATAAAGCAGATGGCCCACTTGACAAGCATAAATCCAGGCTTGTGGCAAAAGGTTTCCCAGGAAAGGAAGGGGTTGACTATAAAGAGACTTTTGCCCCCACAATAAAATGGGCTAGCATCCAGACACTCTTTGACTTGGCAACTCAGAACGGTTGGAAAGTCCATCAAATGGATGTAAAAGTTGCTTTCTTCAATAGAGATCTGAGAGATAATGTTTTTATGTCCCAACCAGAAGGATTTATTGTGAAGGGTCAGGAACACAAAGTATGGAAACATGTAAAATCCTTGAATGGCCTCAAGCAAGCACCATGAGCCTGGTACGAGAAGTCAACTGAGCATCTTCTTAAACTCAATTTCAAATAATATGATCTTGATGATGCAACATTGTTTGTCAAGAAAGTTGGCAGAACAATTATATATCTTGTGGTGTACGTAGATGATCTTCCGATGACAGGGAACAATGAGAGCTACAATGCATCCATAAAGAAAGAATTAAGGAAAGGTTTTGAAATGACAGATTTGGGCTATGTTCACTACTATCTTGGTATTGAAGTCACTCAACATCCGGCGTTTATATTCCTCTCTCAAAAGAAGTGCATCGGAGATTTGTTGAACAGGTTTGGCATGGCTGAGTGCAATCCTTTGACTACTCCAATGGAACAGAACTTAAAGCTCACATCCACTGAAGGAAAAGAATTTGAGAACGCAACAAAGTACAGACAACTCGTAGGAAGTCTCAACTACCTGACTACTACTAGATTGGACATTTCATTTGTTGTTGGAATCCTCTCTCGATTTATGCAAAAGCCTTGTGAGGGCCACTGGTCTGCTGCAAAAAGAGTTCTAAAGTACTTGAAGGGAACTCAAGACATTGGACTCAAGTATACACAGGTGGATGACTTCAGCTTGATTGGATACTCTGATTTACATTTCAATGGAGATACAGGAATTGGAGTCCTTTGGCGTTCTATCTAAGGAACTTACCATGTAAATTCCAACATGGTATCAGAGCTATTCGAGGGTCGCATCCGTTAGTGATCCAAATCCGAAGAGGACTGCTCTATTGTGTTAGGAGCATCTGTTCCACTCAGGAACCCCTTTCGTTTCACGCGAAAATATTTCCAATATCCCTAGCTACGTCATTTTTAAGATCTAGAGGCATACAGTCTTTATTTGCAGTTACAGTTATTTATCTCTCAGTTTATTTCGATTTGTAGTCCTCTATAATTTTTTGTATTATCAGATCTATACCTTTCCTTTCTGCGTATGCTCTTTGCCCCGTAACTCTGTGCGATCTGGGCAAACTAGAAACAGAAAAAAAGGATTTTCCCCATGCGTATGCTCTTTTCTGTTGCACCTTAGTGTGATCTCAGAAAATCATAAACATTGAGGAAAATATTTAGTTTCCGGCCAAATCTAACTTTAAGTCATAAGGCTTGGATTTCTTTTGCATGTTTGTTTTGGGTTGTGTGTTGTTTTTGTTTTGTAGGCAAAAAGAGGTTTTTCAAGTAACCACACACTCCAAAGCTTCAGTGAACAAAAAAAAGAAAAAAATCCCCCCTTCCTCCTTTCCAAAAATTACTAACCTTTTAAACTAACTCACTTGGTCCAAAATTACTTTATGAGAATAGAGGTCTTGGGCTCATGTCTTTTTTTTTTTGTTGAGTTACTTTTTCAAAAAGAACATGTAACTTATGTTTTAAAGTTACTTTATGTAAAAGTGTCCTCACCCATTATAAAAAATGAGTTACTTATAATTCTAAAGTCACTTTATCTTTTATTTAAGTTACAATTTAGTAGGTAGTGTTAGGATATTCCGACACATAGGAAATAGTTAGGTATAACTTGCGCTAGTGTAGAGTTAGGTAAAGTGTGTTTCTTTACTATGTACTTTTGTAACTTACAATCTGACGGTCACGATATGTTCTAGACATGAAGTGATTTGACGGTTCATTCTCTCCTCGGTATTACTAACACTTGATCTGTGGCTTAACACCCGATTGGTCCATGATCTCTATTTTAAAAAGCATGGAGAGTCATTTGTAAAGTGACCGTTCATGAGAGAAGCTTACGTAAATTTTCTTTCTTTCACATTAATAAATTGCCTGAAATGGCCCGCATTGGCTCAGGCCGTGGACTGTTTCCCTATTTGAGGGTTTTAACCACGTCAAGACTATTGGTGTATTGATCTGTGATCTGTTTGTGAGCAGTGTCCTTTGGTGTTCTATCTAAGGAACTTACCCTATAAATTCCTACATGGTATCAGAGCTGTTTGAAAGCCGCATCCGTTGGTGATACAAATCCGAAGCCGGTAGAACTGCATCTAACTGTCGTTTCCTAGATTTACTGTTTCTGACCGCTTTTGGGCCGAGAGGATTGCTCTATTGTGTTAGGAGCATCTGTTCCAGCGAGGAACCACTTTCGTTTCACACGAAAAGGTTTCCGGTAACCCTAGCTATGTCATTTTTAAGACCTGAAGGTATACAGTGTCTATTTGCAGTTTTAGTTATTTATCTCTCTGTTTATTTCAGTTTATTTATCTCTCTGTTTTTTATTACCGGATCTATAACTTTCATTTTTGTGTATGCTCTGTGCCCTACGACTCTGTGCGATCTGGGCAAATCAAAAACAGAAATGAAGGATTTTTCTCATGCGTATGCTTTTTTCCGCCGTGCGTTAGTGTGATCTCGGAAAATCATAAACATTGAGAAAAATATTTAATTTCCAACGAAATCTAACTTCAAACCGTAAGGTTTGGTTTTTTTTGCATGTTCGTTTTGGGTTGTGTGGTTTTTTGTTTTGTAGGCAAAAAGGGCTTTCTCAAGTAAGCATGCACTCCAAAGCTTCAGTGACTTCTCACCTTTTAAATTAGCTCACTAGGTCCAAAGTTACTTTATGAGAATAGAGGTCTTGAGTTCAAGTCTTTCCTTTTGTTGAAATACTTTTTCAAAAAGCACATGTAACTTATGTTTTAAAATTACTTTATGTAAAAGTGTTCTCACCCTTACACTTCTATTGGAAGGTGTTAAGGTTAAGTAAAAAGATGGTAGCCATATCTATTCCATTCTTACTAAGTTAGGACCAGCCTACTCTATGTTTGTTTTCACCTTCCATTCTACTAAAGAAGCCTTTATTTCTCAAGGACAAGCCTACAAGTCCCCCTCTTTTGATGTTTTTTGTGATTCTTTAATAAGAGAACAAGAAAAACTCTTACATCTTGGTCTTCTTAATCTTGGAAACTCTTCTAAGAAAGCCTTAGCCGCCCAGCTGCAACTAAGTTCAAAGAAAATTAAGAAGCAATATCTTAAAAAGAATGGTCTTGAACCAACAAAGGGTCCTAAGCAATTTCAGTCTCAAAATGAAAAATCAATTCAACAAAATGATAAGGCAAATAAAAACAAAGGGAAAAAAACTAATAGACATTGCAACTTTTGTAATTGAGATGGCCACTTAGAATCCAAATGCTTTAAGAAGATGGAAGCCTTGGAAGCAACAATGAAGAAGCATAACATCCATTTGGAGCACTCTTCAACTTCAACATAATCTTCAGGAATAGCACTTTCTGCATGTGGTTGTCAAGCATCTCGGTCTGGTTATGCACTAAATGTATCTTCTTCTTCTCATTCTCAAGAGGGGCTCATTGATTATGGAGCTTTTTATCACATGGCCAAAAACAAAGCCATGTTTTCTTCTTTAAATTATTGTAACACCAACAATATATATGTTGGTGATGATAAATCTCTTAGTGTTGTACGGACTGGAACTATTCATCTAAACAATGCTCAATTTAATGATGTATTATGTATTCCAACATTATCCTACAACCTTCTATTTAGATATCAGATAACTCATTCAGGTGAAGGTAAAATCGTTGAATTTTCACCTCATTATGTTGTAATTAAGGACCTAAGAGATCCTAGACAGATTTTAGCTACTAGCATTGTTGATGATTCTACAAGGTTGTATAAGTTTAACAACTTTGGGTCATCAACTCTTCCCTCGATATTTGTTGCTCATAATGATGAAGTGGGCAAACTTTGGCATGAGCGATTTGGTCACTTAAACTATCGCTCCCTTCAAAATCTATATAAAGAAAATATGGTGGCAGGGCTTCCTATGGTATCTTGCAGAAATAGTGTTTGTTCCGGATGTGTACATGGAAAACATCATCGAGATAGTTTTGAAAAACGTGCCTCTTTGCATGCCTCAGCCACTTTACAGCTTGTGCATAGTGATTTATGTGGTTCACTTCTAGTTGTTTCATTCCCTAACTACAAGTATTTCTTAACTTTCATTGATGATTTCTCCAAACGCACTTGGTATACTTCTTAAAACTCAAGAGTGAAGCGTTTAACATGTTCTTGGCCTTTAAGGCCTTTGTTGAGAAACAATCTGGACATCAAATTCTTAAGCTAAGATATGATAATGGCGGAGAATATGTTAACAATAAATTCATCAACTTTTGCACTGAGCATGGAATTCAAATGTAACATATTCTTCCATATATTCCACAACAAAATGGTGTATTTGAAAGAAAAATCGCACCTTAAAGGGAATGGCTAATTGTATGCTTCAATCTAAAGGACTTAGTCTTAATTTTTGGGCAGAAACAATTAACTATGGAAATTACATAGTAAATCGCACTCCTACTATGGTTTTAAAGAATATCACTCCAGAAGAAGCATGGAGCTCAATTAAACCAGATGTAAGTCACTTTCGTGTTTTTGGGAGTGAAGCATGGGCCAATATTCCCAATGAGAAACATAAAGCTTTAGAACCTAAGAGTGAAAAATGTATTTTTGTTGGATATTCTGACGATGTCAAAGGATACAGACTTCTTCCACCTAAGTCCAAAAATGTTATCATTAGAAGGGATGTAAATTTTGTTGAAAATATATCGGCCTACGAGCCTAGTTCGGCAGATGTGCCACCTCTCTCTATCCCTTCTACTTCTGAAAATATTTCTTCTTCAGATGATGACAGCGAGGATGACAATCCTCCCCCACCTTCTCAGGATCCTCCTTCAGCTCCTCAACTCCCTAAATGGGTCTATGCTACTCGGGATGCAGCGGGTGTTCTTACAGGTGATCCTACAGATCAACGACGTACACATTCTCAGTTTGATAGAGCCTCTTCTTTATTGGCTCAAGCTTCAGCGAATTATGATCCTGACACCTTTGCAAAAGCTTCAGGCCATCCAGATTGAAACGCAGCTATGAATCAAGAATATCGTTCATTATTGGCAAATGATACATGGGATCTTGTTCCTCTTCCAAAGGGACGAAAACTTGTTAGATGCAAATGGGTTTACAGAACCAAGTTTGGACCAGATGGTAAAGTTGATAAACATAAAGCTCGTCTTGTTGCTAAGGGTTTTCACAAGCTGAAGGCATTGACTATACTGAAACCTTCTCCCTTGTTGCCAAAATGAACTCTATCTACCTTGTTCTTTCCCTTGCTGCTTCTTTCAAATGGGAAGTCCACCAAATGGATGTTAAATCTGTCTTTTTGCATGGGGATTTGCATGAAGAAATCTATATGGAACAACCTCCTAGCTTTATAAAAACAGACTCCAGCCTTGTATGTCAGCTTAAGAAATCCCTTTATGGTCTCAAGCAAGCCCCTCGGGCTTGGTATGCCAAAATGGATAGCTTTCTTTTAAATACTTGCTTTTCTATGTGTCATTCTAACAATATTGTCTACACCAAGAAAGTGGGTAAGTCTCTTATCATTCTTGTTCTTTATGTCGATGATCTTATCCTTACTAGTAGTGATCCCAACGTTATAAACCATGTAAAAGTTCAGCCTTAAAAAGCAGTTTGAAATGACAAACTTAGGACACTTGCATTATTTCTTGGTCTTCAAGTCTTGCAAACCAAGGAAGGTATTTCCCTTTCCCAATCCAAGTATGCCTGTGATCTTCAACGCCACTTTCACATGGAAAACTGTAAGCCAGCCCCTTCTCCCTTTCAGTCTGGAGCCAAACTTTCAGTCACTTGTACTTGCCTTGAAGTTGATGCTACCTTATACCGTCAACTTGTAGGAAAAATTTTGTCTCTGACCCATACTCATCCTGACCTTTCCTTTGTTGTTGGCCTTATTGCTCGGTTTATGCAAAACCCACATGAAAGTCATTGGAAAGCAGCTAAAAGAATACTTCGTTATGTTCAAGGTACAGTTCAGTTTGGGATTCATTACAGTGGAGAAGCATCGCCTCTATTGGTTTGTTTCACTGATTCCGATTAGGTTGGTGACCCTGATGATCGAAACTCTACTGCAAGTTATGTCTTCACTCTTGGTTCTAGACCTATTACATGGCCTTGCAAGAAACAAAGTGCCATTTGTCTTTCTTCAGCGAACGCAGAATATCGTGGCACCGCAGAAGCTAGTAAGGAAGCCCTGCGACTTCGTCAGATCCTATCAGTATTTGGGTTTCAGAAGCAGCATCCCTCTACACTTTGGTGTGATAATCAAAGTGCCATTCAACTATGCAAAGATTCAGTCCAACATCAGCGCAGCAAACACATTGAACTATACATGCATTTTATCAGAAAGCTCATTCATGACCATGTTCTTGAAGTGCAATATTGTTCAACCAATGATCAAGTTGCAGACATCTTTACAAAAGCTCTCACAGAGGCGAAGTTTACTAAACTTCGATTTATGGTTGGAGTTAAGGAAACTGTCACTAAGGGGGGATAGGCTCTAATGCCTCCTTCCGTCTCCTATTGTGTCATATTTGTACATCCTTCAATCCTATCCCAAGTTGTTCTTAAGGGGGGGATGTTAGGATATTCCAACACATAGGAAGTAGTCAAGTATAACTTGGTCTAGTGTATAGTTAGGTAAAGTGTGTTTCTTTACTATGAACTTTTGTAATTTACTATTTGATGGTCACGATATGTTCTAGACATGAAGTGATCAGACGATTCATTCTCTCCTCGGTATTACCGACACTTGATCCGTGGCTTAACACCCGATTGGAACTTGATCTCTATTTAAAGAGCATGGAGGGTCATTTGTAAGGTGACCATTCATGAGAGAAGCTTATGTAAATTTTCTTTCTTTTACATTAATAAATTGTCTAAAGTGGCTGTGTTGGCTCATACCATGGACTGTTTCCTTTTTTGAGGGTTTTAACCACGTCAAGAATATTGGTGTATTGATCTGTGATCTATTTGTAAGCGGTGTCTTTTGGTGTTCTATCTAAGGAACTTACTCTGTAAATTCCTATAGGTAGTTCATAAAGTACCATTGTAAAAGTGACTTTCACTTATTTATAAAAGTGGGTCACATAAACTAATCTTTTTTTAAAAGTGAGCTAATTAAATTAAGTTTGAAAGTAGGGGGGGAATTTTTTTTAAATATAACATTATCATTCACTTCCCAACATTCGCATAGTTCGTCAGCTTCTTCAACAACTTTTCTTCAAAAAGCCATAACTTCTTCATCCAGAAGCCGTTTTTTTTAATTGGCCTAATTTTTTGAGATCTTTCTATTGAAATACTTAGTTTCAGCATCTACAGTTTCAATTTCTTTTAAAATGGAAAGTTCATGCCTAGTTATTCTTGACAGCGCCAACTACTTCCAATGGTTGTCATACATTGTGGATTTACTTAGAAGTAAAGGTCTTTATAAAATAGCCTCAGGCCAAGAGTGTAAACCTAAAGATGAAAATAAGCAAGCCAAATGGGAAAATAAGCAAGATCAAGCACGTGGGTTGATAGAGATGTCTATTTCTCCAGACCTTAGATTCCATATTGCAGAACTTGATACCCTTGATGAAGCAATGAAACAACTCAATAAAGTTTTTGGAATTAAAAATTAAATTAAAGCCCATCAACTCAAAATTGAGTTGCTTACGCTGGACCCCAATAATTTTCTTCCATTGAAGATTTTTTGTCCAAGCTCAAAACCCTTAGACTTCTCTTGGAAGGTGTTAAGGTTAAGAAATAAGATGGTAGCCTTATCTATTCCACTCTTACTAAGTTAGGACCAGCCTACTATGTGTTTATTTCCACCTTTCATTCCACTACAGAAGCCTTTATTTCTCAAGGACAAGCCTACAAGTCCCCCTCTTTTGATGTCATTTGTGATTCCTTAATAAGAGAACAAGAAAAACTCTTACATTTTGGTCTTTTTAATACTGAAAATTCTTCTAAGAAAGCCTTAACAGCTCAGTAACAACCAAATTCAAAGAATCCTAAGAAGCAGCATCCTAAAAAGAATGGTCCTAAACCAAACAAGGGTCCTAAGCAATTTCAGTCTCAAAATGAATAATCAATTCAACCAAATGATAAGGCAAATAAAAACAAAGGGAAGAACACTGATAAACATTCCAACTTTTGTAATCATGATGGCCACTTAGAATCCAAATGCTTTAAGAAGATGGAAGCCTTGGATGCATCCATGAAGAAGCATAACATCCATTTGGAGCACTCTTCAACTTCAACTTCATCTTCAGGCATAACACTTTCAACATGTGGTTGTCAAGCATCTCGGTCTAGTTATGCACTAAATGTATCTTCTTCTTCTCATTCACATGAGTGGTTCATTGATTCTAGAGCTTCTTATCACATGGCCAAAAACAAAGCCATGTTTTCTTCTTTAAATGATTGTAACACCAAAAATATATATGTTGGTGATGATAGATCTCTTAGTGTTGTAGGGACTGGAACTATTCTTTTAGACAATGATCAATTTAATGATGTATTATGTGTTCGTACCTTACCCTACAACCTTCTATCTATATGTTAGATAACTCATTCAGGTGAAGGTAAAACCGTTGAATTTTCACCTCATGATGTTGTAATTAAGGACCTAAGAGATCCTACACAGATTTTAGCTACTAGCATCGCTGATAATTCTACAAGGTTGTATAAATTTAACAACTTTGGGTCATCAACTCTTCCATCGGTATTTGTTGCTCATAATGATGAAGTGAGCAAACTTTGGCATGAATGATTTGGTCACTTAAATTATTGCTCCCTTCAAAATGTACATAAAGAAAATATGGTGACAGGTCTTCTTATGGTATCTTGCAGAGATAGTGTTTGTTCCGGATGTGTACTCGGAAAACATCATCGAGATAGTTTTCAAAAATGTGCATCTTGGCACGCCTCAGCCCTTTTACAGCTTGTGCATAGTGATTTATGTGGTCCACTTCCAATTGTTTCATTCTCTGGCTACAAGTATTTCTTAACTTTCATTGATGATTTCTCCAGACGCACTTGGGTATACTTCTTACAACTCAAAAGTGAAGTCTTTAACATGTTCTTGGCCTTTACGGCCTTTGTTGAGAAACAATCTGGACATCAAATTCTTAAGCTAAGATCTGATCATGGCGGAAAATATGTTAACAACAAATTCATCAACTTTTGCACTGAGCATGGAATTCAATTGCAGCACATTGTACCATATACTCCACAGCAAAATGGAGTAGCTGAAAGGAAGAATCGCACCTTAAAAAAATGGCTAATTGTATGCTTCAATCTAAAGGACATAGTCTTAATTTTTGGGCAGAAGCAATTAACTGTGCAAATTACATAGTAAATCGCACTCCTATTACGGTTTTAAAGAATATCACTCCAGAAGAAGCATGGAGCTCAATTAAACTAGATGTAAGTCAATTTCGTGTTTTTGGAAGTGAAGCATGGGCTCATATTCCAGATGAGAAACATAAAGCCTTAGAACCTAAGAGTGAAAAATGTAATTTTGTTGCATATTCTGAAGATGTCACAGGATATAGACTTCTTCAACCTAAATCCAAAAATGTTATCATTAGAAGAGAAGTAAAGTTTGCTGAAAATATATCACAGCCTACGAGCCTAGTTCAGCGGATGTGCCACCTCTCTCTATCCCTTCTACTTCTGAAAATATTTCTTCTTCAAATGATGACAGCGAGGATGACAAACCTCCCCCATCTTCTCGGGATCCTCCTTCAGCTCCTCAACTTCCAAAATGGGTCCGCGCCAATGTGGAAAAAGTCCCGAAAAAATCGGGATTTAATCCTAAAAACCCGATTTTTTCAACAAAAGGAATATATCGGCCGATTTTTTGCCGATTTTTTCGAAAACGATTAAATCGCGATTAAATCGAAATATTCCCGATAAATTCCGGATTCGATCCAAAAAATCGTTTGGAAATTTTTTTAAGTGATAAAATGACGCAAATGGTATTTTAGTCGGGTTATAATGTTATTTCGTGGGTTTTTGATTTTCATTGCGATTGAACAAGGGTAACGGAGAGCAGACTCAGCAGAGAACGAGGGTTTGGCATTTGCAACCTGCTGTGCACGCGTGGAGAGGAGCCAGAGCCACGATCACGGTTCACCATCTATCAGTTATCAGTATCACCGTTCAGCAAAGTTGCAAAGGGTTCCGGTTAAGTTGCAAAGGGTTCCGGTCTGCAGCCACGGCCCACGATTTATCACGATTCACGGTATCTACTATCAGTCTATCACCGTGACTTCATTAAGTTCATTCTTCGTTCAGTAACCAGTTTTCTATTGCGGCAATGCGGAGGACCGGAGGTTATTAAAATTTAAATTTTTAATATTTAAATTTTATTTGTTGTGTAATAGTATATACTATATACTATATACTATATACTATAAAGTTATAAACTATAATACAGTAATACTAAATTCTAATGAATCAAATTAATAAATTATCAGTGATAAGTTATAACAGTGAACACTATAATTTATAATTTTATCGGACCTCGGTGAGTCGGTTTCCTGTTTTTACTATTTAGTATCTACTAATGTATCGGACCTCCGGATTCCATAATACATATATGATATTACATATGCGGCTATGCCATTTCTGCAAGCCATTTGGCATTTAAAAAGAATTTAATAATTTATCAGTGAAAAGAAAAATGAACAGAATGGTATTTCAGTTATTTAAATTTTGGATCAGTGAATAATTTATTAATTTCAATGCTATTTTTCAATTCTGGTAATGTTTTTCAATATGTTTGTCGACCAATATGAATGGTCTGTGGTTTTCTGTTAACCTGTCTTGTAGAGGCTCATGTCAAGCACTCCGTTTTAAGGTTCATCAGGGTATTAAAATTTAATTTATCAAATGAAAAA
Source organism: Pinus taeda (assembly GCA_000404065.3). NCBI lineage: Eukaryota > Viridiplantae > Streptophyta > Pinopsida > Pinales > Pinaceae > Pinus > Pinus taeda. The sequence goes on along the minus strand of APFE030223947.1, from coordinate 3,077 downwards.
GAACATAATAAAATGAAAAAGAACAGAATCAAAACATTTGCCATTAACAGTTCCAGGCCTTAGCTATATAATATGTATATTGTTTCTTTTACAGATAAGTTTTTTTTAATAAAATTTAAAATATCAAAAGAACAGGGAAACTGTCTCCTTTCTGTGCATCAACTGAGCTTTGACTATGGGTGACCATCAAAAATACAAATTGCACCTTTTTCCTGAGCAAATGCTCTCCATTGTTTTACCACTTTCTTTGCATTCTTTTCATTGCTACTATTTTAATTTTTGATGGATCATTGCTAATTGAATTTGTTTTTTTTTGTGCCCAGGTTTAAACTTTAAATTCCAACTCAAAGTTTAAAACAAAATGCCGAGGATTTTGGATTCTATGTGGGAGTTTGGTGAGCCTGATGTTATACCTGAAACTGGGGCGCTCAATAGAATGTATTTGACTTGCAAGTTGTGTGGCAAGCATATGTCAGGAGGCATCAACAGATTAAAATTCCATTTGGGGCAAATTCCGGGCCAAAATATTGAACTTTGCACAAAAACAACTCCAGAAATCATCCGACGGGCCATTCAATCGTTGATGGATAAAGATGAAGGAAAAGACACCAGGGCAGCGATAAGAAACCAACTTATAGGGGGCCCAAGAGTGGGGGGACATGAGAGTGGCAGTGCTTCTACAGCAGCATCACCTTCCTCACCCATGACTACTCATCCTTCTATCTCATCCTTTTTTGTTCCTAGAACAACACCTGGTTCACAACCTGGGATCAAATCATCATTGAAAAAAAAGGAAAAGGCAGAACCTGACAAGTTGGTTAGTAGGTGTCTTCTATGGAGTGATGTTCCCTTCAACATTGCCAAGACAAACCCATTCTACCAGCCTATGTTTGATGCTGCTTGTGTCGTTGGCCCGGGGTACAAAGCCCCCACCTTTGCAGAGTTGAGAGGGCCTCTTCTTCAAAATGAAAAGACTGAGTGCACAGAAAGATTGGAAGAGTTTAGGGCATCATGGGAGTACACTGGATGCACAGTCATGTCAGATGGTTGGACTGACCAGAAGGGTAGGACCCTTCTTAACTTCTTGGTTAGTTGTCCCAAGGGGACAATGTTTATGAAATCTATTGATGCATCTGACTACATTAAAGATGCACGTAGATTATGTGAGTTGTTGGACGTCTTCATTCAGGAAGTAGGCCCAAGCAATGTTGTCCAAGTCATAACGGACAACGCTGCAAATTATGTTGCAGCTGGCAAGATGCTTATGGAGAGGTATCCTAACTTGTTTTGGACACCTTGTGCTGCTCATTGCATTGACTTGATGTTGGAGGATATAGGTAAAATTCCTACTGTGAGGGATATTGTTGAATCCTCCAAGAGCATAACAAAATTTATTTATAATCATTCATCTGTGCTTAGCTTGATGAGAAAATGCACCAAAAACAAAGAGTTGGTGCGGCCTGCCATTACACGATTTGCCACTACTTTCATATCTCTTCAGTCTCTGTTGGATTCTATGTGGGAGGTGAAGGGCATGTTTCTCTCAGCGGATTGGCGTTCTTTAGCTATTAGCCGCAAACTGGAGGGAGAGGGCATATGCAGACTCGTTTCATATGATCGGAGCTTTTGGGCAGGAGTAGAGGAGGTGTGTGCCATTTCAGAACCTTTGGTAAAGGTTCTTCGGTTGGTTGATGGAGAGAAGCCCGCAATGGGCTACTTGTATGAGGCCATGGATAGGGCCAAAGAAGCCATCCGTGCTTATTATGCAGATAAGGGAGACGAGGGGTTACAGAAACAACAGGTCATATGGGGAGTGATTGATCAGCGATGGAACAATACCCTCCATCGCCCCATTCATGCTGCAGGTGTCTACCTCAACCCTGCATTTTCTTATGCTTGTGGTTTCAGATTTGATGCCGAGGTGATGGATGGATTCTTGACTTGTGTCGAGAGGATGGTGTCATCTGAGCAAGAACGTGAGGAGATTTCTAAAGAAATGGAGGTCTATAGGATGGGAAGTGGCACATTTGGTTTTAACATGGCTATTAAAGATAGGTCGACCAAAATGCCAGGTAAGCTTTAGTTTGCTTCAAACTTTCAAGTTTAGAATTTCAATGTTTTTTTTATGTTTCTCATTTTTCTTTTAACTTGTAGATGCTTGGTGGACAAGCTATGGTGCCAGAGTACCCCATCTCCAAAAGCTTGCCATTCGAGTGCTCAGCCAAACATGCAGTTCCTCTGGGTGTGAGTGCAATTGGAGTGTTTTTGACAAAATACACTACAAAAAGCGCAACAGGTAAACACTAAAAATATTTCAAATTAAATTTTTTGAATTCGTTTGATTAATTTTAATATTTAAATTTTCTAAGTACTAATTTACAATCTATGACCCTAATCCAGATTGGAGTCCAAACGCCTCAATGACATGGTATATGTCTACTACAACCTTTGATTGTGGGTGAGACAGCTTCAGAAACCTACTTATGTGGAAGCCATCTCATTGGACAATATTGATACCACCGCTGCATGGAGAGTCGAGACTGAGAGGCCGATCTTGGACAGGATCCCGGATTGGTTGGGTGTGGATCTAGAGGATGTAGCAATTGCAGAGGATGGAGAGCCAGAGATAGAGGAGGAGGAGGAGGAGGAGGAGGAGGAGGAGCATCAGGGTCAGGAGGCAGTAGCAGAGCTGGATGAGGATGCTGAGGAGGAGGTGACACCACCATCTAGGGTGGGCAGCAGCAGTGGCAGTGTAGCACAGAGGCCACCTATTCCATCAGCTTCTAGAGGACGATTGAGTCCATTTCATGTTGTATCCCCAGGGGCAGGGCCTTCTTCCTCTAGAGGAAAAGAAAAGGCCATTCCCTATTCCCGTAAAAGGGGAAGAGGATCTCGGTGATTGATTAGTGATTACTTGATGACTTTTAGATGACTCATGATGTACATTTATTATATTTTTTGTTGATATTTTGACTCTTGAGAGTTGAGACTCAGACAGAACTCGAGATTCAGGAGTTGATTCACTATTTTGATATGTGATGTAGCACTAGACTTCATATACATATTATATATTAGCT
>APFE030223946.1:6830-21314 GCA_000404065.3 Pinus taeda | reverse complement strand
AACACTAAGATGAAAGGGCAGGGATCCAACATCCACTTACTTTCTAGCCATCATCTCTGTTGAGATTGTTAGGCCTTCTTTCAATTTCAATAGCTTCCCTCAATTTACGATGATGGAATTACGCAACTTTGGAAATAACCTTGGCCTCCTCTATACAGACTTGATGCTTGGTTTTGTCCACATGCTCTACTAAGGCTGAGGACTATGTTCTCCCATGCCTTAGGTCAGCTGCATGTTTGCAAATTCTCTGATGGATGGAGTGCCCTGTTTCCCCGATATAGGGTGTCCCAAATGAACAAGGGATCAAATAAACACCCTTCATGTCTTTAGGATCTTTCATCGACCGGAGGGAATTACGAATGGTTCTGAGGGGCCTGAAGGTTGAGGGAATATCAAAGCTCCTAAGGATCTGAGCAATCTTGTCCGTGGTCCCTTGGACATAGGGAAGATGGACACCTAGACGGCGCTCCTTTGGTTCTCAATTATAAGAGAATATTTACAATAAACCACAAACTTAGATTTTTCTCTTAAAATGTACATAATTTATAAAATAATTAAGAAAAACATCACCTCCTAAATCAACTAAATAAAAAATGACATTTGAGCAGGATGCTCCTGCATCAGACTCTCCATGTAGAGAAAATTCCATACACTCCTGTCTATGAGGTCTGCCACTTTTCTGTAACATTGCGACAACCACAAGCCTCAATGACTTGCCACCTCCAGGATTCCAAACTCTATTTTTCCAGTGGTCCTTTAAAGTATCAACTTCATTCTGTAATTTTTCACAGAATTCCCAGAATAATAATTTCAAAGAATTATTGAACATGATTCTCGACTTTCCATGCCACACCATCTTTACCTCTAGAAGACTTGTGAACTACAAGTGGAAACTCGAATACACACTTTTCTGGTTTTTGAATTTTGAATGGGTTTTGAACTAGCTCTACATCAGCACTTATAGTTTTATCAGCTGGCTTAGTAGTGTTGAAATTAATAAGAGCTAAATCTGAAAGCTCACCATCACCAACATCACTCACTACATCGACTGAATTCCCTCAGTTTTTACAACAATTACTTCCACCAATTGCTCAGAGTAATGCCTCTTTGTTAATTACATCAATACGATTGATCTTTTTAAAGTGTCTTCTCCTCCTTCCATTGTAATTTCTTTGGTATTATCTTCTTCGGTCTCTGGCTCTTTGTCTGCTCCTTCCTTCTCCAATTGCGCTAGACACTCAATGTTTTTTAATGAAGAATAATCAAGAATTTCTTCTTGATCATAGCTACAGTCGTTGACTGTCCCTATAGTAATAAATTTCTCATCCCATACTATACCTGCATTCATCAACAAATTATTAGTTTTAAAAATACAAGACCTTTTGCCCTCTTTCTATGCTTCAAGCACAAATCTCCCATCATAGAGCTTTTGGATTTCAGCAGATCCTCTTTGATGTGACTCCATTCCTTTGAGTCTCTCCTTCTCTAACAAATCAATATGAATTTGTTCAAGTTCTCTGAACTGGTTTATCAGCTGGCCATTCCACTTCTATTGCAATAGCTTCCACTTGACTCATTTCTTCGTTCCCCATTTTTATCTTCTGTCTTCATTTGTCTTTCTTTGTAGCCATTCAGTTAATATATCTACTTTTGCTCTCAATACTGCCAGACTAATCTCACGCTCTTCATTCCGCTGCCAATCTCTATACTCCTGCAATCTAACGCCTTCCTCAAATTTACTCTCATGTTGCTAATCATCTCTTTTAAATTGGTAGTTTCTTCCATCTTTATCCTGCTGGATTAATACTTCTATTTCCTTCATGTCTCTAAGGACATAACCTCTTGCTTCTCCTAATATTTCATCTCATATTCAAATAATCTCTATTCAATTTCTCTAATTTCAACATCATATTTATTAATGTTGTCTTCCGTACCTACAACCAAATTATTAATCAAGGAGTCAAAACATTCACTTAACTATATAAACATTAGAGACATTCCACCTTTATCATGCATGATAACAACAATCTTTTCTTTATTAAGTTATGGAAGCTTTGTTTCTCCTTCAAGTTCGTTGAGCAATCTTTCTAAAAACTCTATTTCCATGTGAAATTTTTCCAGCATTTCATCACTATCTTCATTCTTAGCTTCATTCATTTTCTGGTAATCCTCTTGAGTTATCATGTTTTCTATACCATCACATTGCAAAATTCTTTCAACAATTTCATGAAACAAATTCATTTGTTTACCTCCTTGGAATACCACTACAACATTTTCATTATGCTTCTAGTTCATAACAACTTCAACTTACTATCTTACACCAACCATAAATTCATCTATGAATTCTTTCTGCTGCAATAAATCAACAACTTCCTCCTCTAAAAGGCATCCTACATCATACTTCACCTCAAGAGCTTTATTCATCTTCATGACAATTTCACCAAATTTTCCATCATCTTCTGCACATCCTACAAAAACACACAAACTATGAGTTTTAAAAACACAAGGCTTCATAGCCTCACCCACTTCCCTTGTCAACATATCTTCGAATTGTTCTGAACTATTCCAATAGTCCATGAGATCTTCAACTGATCTTCTATTATCCTCTTCACCCAAAATTTCACCATGTTCTGGTCCACAAATGGAAACTTCCATTTCTGACTCTTCTTCTCTGAGGTTTTCCATCAACTACTTCACTTGTCTCTGTCATAGCCTTCTTTGTAACTTAAGCCACTTTGTTGTTTTTTTCTTCAAGGCCGAACCTTGTCTTTGGTTTTTCCCTAACAACATTGTTAACACATCGATTTCTTATCTTATCTCAGCCATATCCTTGTCAATCTTTGCTTGACTTGTATGTTTCCTGCGGATTGTTTTAGCACCCTTTTCCTTCATCCTGTAGCCTTCTTTCGAACCTTCCATATGAATTTCCATAGCCATCTTCTCTTATGTGTGAGCTTCTACACCTGCAACCAATCAACTTTCTAATGATTTGATCTTCTCACCAAGTTTCTCCTATAACTGGTTTCCAAGTCCTCTTTTCCTTAGAACTTGCACTGAGCAATATTTCTCTCTCTCTGGTTGCTACACTCGCTTCTCTTAATGACTTCTCTATCCTTGTCTATTCCAAGCCTTAGTTGGAATGAGGTTCTGCTACAATTTCTACGAACTTCCAAAAGTTTTTCCTGCAGTCTTACTGTTGTATTCTTGTGCCAAACTTTGCGATTCATTCAATTTTTGTGAGCTTTCATACCTTTGTAATCATAAATCTCCATAAGGAAGAACATGCTTCTTTGGTACACAAAATCTCCTTTCTACTTGCAGGAAACCTTTCCCTGCTCTGATACCAAAATGACACAGGAAAACTACTGTAAGGCAATTTCCCTGGTTTCCACAATCACCTTATGTGAGCCTGTGGGTTATGGCCCACCTATACAAATCAGAAGCACTTATATTGGTGGATTTTATCTAAAACCTGACCAATCACCAAACAACTCTTAAACACATAATCCACCAATGAATGCCGATTCCATGTGAATGCACACAAGATCAGACCTCAAATCACCATTGAACAACAATCAGGAATTGAATAGCAATTGCAATTGAAAAACAATCGCAATTGAACAACAACTGAACAACAACTGAACAATAACTGAAGAAAAATTGAACAACAATTGAACAAAAACTAAACAACAATTGAACAACAATTGATCCCAAGTTGAATTCCTACATTGACTTCCCTTTTGAACAATAATTCACTCTACGTTGTTGATCTTACAATTCAATCTGACGGTTGATATTCACCCAATCATCGCACATCGCATATCGCAATTTCTCTCGGTCAGGGTTCATTCACTCATGAATGATGCGATGCGATATTAATCCAACAATCAACATCAACAGTGATCCAATGGTCTGCGACCCTTCGACTAACACACAAGTTACCAAACAACTTAACCCCCATAGTTGGCTATGACGTCAGCGGTTGAAATTGAAATAAATGGTTTTGATTCAATGTGGGCCCTAAAATACAATCATGACACCTGTACACTTCTATCCCCAGAGTCTATTCCTTTGCTATTCTTCTTTTCCATAAATGACCTGACTCTCCTTCTGCACTTGTTCGCTTATGATGGAAATTACATCAAACATCCATTAACACTACCATACTCTTACCCAATCAGACAATCGACATGTCATACATATATGACACTTTATTTGATTGTCAAACTCCTAACTTAATTTCACCTTCTTACTCTGCATAAAACAAAGGTCTCCTTCATGGATATGACTCGATCTCCTTGGACATATAAGATACCTCCTTCAATGCTGTAAAGAAATTACACATATGCACTCCAAATTCTTAAAACACTTTACACTACTCCAATCACTAAGAGATCTCGTAATAGCCGATGAAGTTTCACGGGCTTCTTCAATGCATATTTTCAGATCTAAAGATTTGACTTATTACAATGTTCTTTTAAAATGATAGAATTGCTTCAAAACAGAACATTAAAGGAGTTAATCTCTTATCCAAAATTTCAACAAGAATTCAATCAATCAACAATCATCCAAGACGAAATAACACAATGAAAACTTTCTTTCATTAATCAAACTATATACATAAAATACTTGGCTCGATTTCTACATTTGAAATGGCCCTCACACATTTCTCACACCCATCTCTGTCTTTTCCTCTGTCCTACTTTTTCGCTGTCCTCTTTATCCTATCTATCCTCATACGCAGGCTTACATTTATAAAATTAATAACATAGTTATGGATTATTCTAAATCCATGATTTCCTCCATAGATCACTCAACTAAATCCATAAAATATCTTATCCCTCTTTTGACTCAACTTATTTCTATTCAAGGAGCTCATAATCCCTAACATATCTATACAACCCAACTCCTCTCATATTCTCAATTATAAGAGAATATTTACAATAAACTACACACTCAATTTTTTTTCTTAAAATGTCCATAATTTATAAAATAATTAAGAAAAACATCACCCCCTAAATCAACTAAATAAACAATAATAACATATGAAAATGCTCCTACTTCACAAAATATATTTTCATGTTTCATATTTACTCATAATGAATTACTTATTTTATATCATGAAATGGTAATGCTTCTTTCACTTATACACACATATATATATACTCATAATGAATTATTTCTTAAAATTTGTTTATTTTATTGTTATATCATGAGATGGTAGTGGTTCCTTCACTCGTGTATTTTCCAAAGTTTTCCACTGGTTAATCGTCAAACATATATATAATTTTGTATTAAATATTTATTCAGATACTTAACCATAAATGCATGAATTTCAATTACAAGTTTATGGGCTTAGAGCTTTGAATAATATTAGGATTAGATTTTTAATGAAGATTATATATATCATAAGAAATAGTAAGAATTAAACATTACAATTTTTAATTAACATTAACATTTATGGCTATTGTAATAATTAATATATTTAATTTTTAATGTGGTATTTTCTTAATATAACTTGAATTAAATAAAGAATAAATTAATTATTTCGATGAATTTATTTTTACATTATTTATTTAATGAGGTAACAATTTATCTTTTTATTTTAAATTAGTTGTAATTTTGTATTTGAAAGTTAATGTTTCATTTTTTTATTAATTGGTGGAATTATAAATTTTAATAATTTTTTTAATGAAACTTTTGAGATATTTAGAAAATAAAGACTGAATTTGTCTTTTTATTAATTTTTTATATCAAATAATATCATTTGTAAAGTTTAATAGTTAGAATCCATAGTCATCTCCCATCAATATAATGTTTAATTGTAAACATCCCTAGTCATCTCTCATCAATGAATAATGTCAAGGAGGAATGTTTTGAAATATCTACATTATTTCATAAACTCACCACCACACACATAGACCTCAAAGTTTTAAAGTTTGTGCACCAAATTCTGCGTTTTCATATTCACATTCTAGTACTTTATGTGCATGTCTATAACCGAGAATGTTAATTGTGTTATATGTTAATTATGAAAAGACTATTTTTTAAATGATAGTATGATCACAAGGTCCTCGCTAATCTGAAAGGAAAAGGGAAAGTATTTTGTGCTTGGGGCTTAGAAAAATATATAACAACCAACAAGAAGGCTACTTATTATTAGAGTGGCTAAGGTTAGTGATGGGAAAACATATACAATGCCTACTTGTCTTGGGAGATTCGAACATAATCATTAGCTCAATAATTTTGAAAGGTGTATGTTGTAAAAGACTTTCCTCGACCCCAACTAAAGTGCATTATGATGTTTATAAACTTCAAGATGTTATCTTATTTCATTTTCTATAACATCATAGTGGCCTAGTTGATTTGTTAGCCAAAAAGTTGTAAAACTAAAATTGGGGGTGATTTAGGAAACTCATGTTTGAATTACCAAAGTGATTCCATGATTCTTCCATGTTAATTTAATGATAAGTAACTCATTCGTATCACACCATGTGTCCCTCATATGCAAGATCAACCTTCAACATAGATCAATAAACTAAATGAGCCACAACACTCCCTCACACATCTCTAAGGTGGAAACCATAGGAGGTATTGAGGCCATGGCTTTAATTCTTTCTAAGATATGTAACATAATGTTTAGTCATTTTTTGTCAAAATATGAGTATGATAGAAAAATCTATATGTGCTTAGTGTTATTTCCCTCACACATTTCTAAGGTGGCAACCATAGAAGGTATTAAGGCCATGGTTTTAATTCATTCTAAAATATGTGACATAATCTTTAGTCATTTTTGATCAAAATATGAGTATGATAAACAAATCTATATGTGCTTAGTGTTATTTCTCTTGTTGATTTTTGTTTCCTCTTTATCTATCTAATTAAAAATAATTAAAAATAAATGCTGAAAACTGAAAAACTATGGTGCAGAATTTAGAAAAGTAATTGTAAGAAATGTGTAACAATTAAATTTCTTTCCCACAATTCTCTTCGAAACCAATTAACTATTAATAACACGTATGGTTGAAGTTGACGATTTATTTCCTCGTACATGTGCATGCTTTATGATTACCACTGTTGGTTCCTTGCTCCTTTCTTACAAATAAATAGGTCTTTCAACCAACCGTTCGTTGAGTTAGTCTCGTTGGTGTGTGCAGTTTAACCCAACTTGGTTGACCATTTATAATTAATATTTCCTTGTCATTTGACCAGTAGATGTGAAGGTACATTTACAATCATAAAGCAAGGTGAAAAGGCTTTACTTCTCGAGAGAATCTCAATCCTTATCTTCCAAGGGTCCTAATCAAGATGATTTGCCACCCATACTTACTTTGAAGGGAGGCATTCATTAATGCAACGATTCATTGAATCGAAACTTCAATAAAATCTTATGGAGCATTATAAGAAATTGACATAAATAATTTTATATCATGTAACATCATGCCATGTCCAAAATAATTCACGCTGTATTTAAAATAGGGGAAAGGAAAAGGTTTGTTATTAAATGTTTGTTACTAAACATTGAATCTCGTCCATAAAATGAAAGTACATATAAATAATTTATAGCAGGTAAGTTCATGGTTGTTTTCTCACTTGAGTTGAATTTATATTTCTTATAATACGAAGAAAACAACGTTCCAATTATTAAATTGGTCGACAATATGGTAGATATGAATGGCTTGTTTAATAAAAAGGAGTTATACTATCCTTGATGTGCCTTCCATGCATGTTACTCTGTCCCATTCCTCTGTCCGACCCTCTTAATGAATCCGGCCTTTCTCCGTTCCTCTCTGTTTCATTATTGAGTGTCATTTCCTAAGCAGATGAACTGCCCCAGACGTCAGGTAGAAGGCTTTGGCCAGCTTAGGTGATACGACAACCGGACAGTCTACTGATCTGGTCAGGAATATGGGTTCAATCCCCACTCACCGCAGCCAGCATCCATCATCCTACTCAATTCCCATTCACCTTCTAATTAATATTCATATCATTTTCTTTTTAATAAATATTCCTAAGGGAGATGACATAATTCACAGTAGAAGTGGCATAAAGATATGCCATGTTTTTTTTGTTTTTTTGAGTAAACGAATTGGGAACACAAATCACAGTTTTCTTGTTGGGTATTATGAGATAAGTTATGTTAAATTATTGCTTTTAGATTTAGTTTATAACTCGGAGATAGCTAAGTAAATGCAAACATTTAAATTTTAACCTAATATAAGAAAAACATTACCGTTATTATAAATGGGTGTAAAAATTTAAATGTCTAAAAGAGATATTTTCGAATAAAATATTAAATAAAAGTAATAATAATAAAAATATTAAAAAAATATAAAACATTTAATTTATATTCTTAGAGTGTAATTTTATTTTTATTAAAAAGAAAAAATCATAACATACATATCTAATTAAAATAAATTTAATAATGATAAAATTTAATTAAAATAAAACTGATTATAATTATAAATAAAAATATTAATTATAAATTGAACTTATTTTACCATATAAACCAATAATAATTCATATTTATAAATATTTTCCCAAAATTTATATTTAAATTTAACTAGTAAATATATACAAAATCAATATTTACAATAAACATTTATTCTATTTATTTATTTCAATATCAATCATATATATATAATATATATATATATATATATATATATATATATTTAATTCAAAATTTATCCAGTGGAAAAAGGAATCAAATATTTTAAGGGGCAAATATTTATTTGTGTCATATATAAATATGAGAAATTACCAAGCCTCAAGGGTTAGCTTAGTTGGTCAAAATTAGTGCCTCGCCATCGGAGATCATGGGGTACATTCTCCCCGAAGCCCTTGGAATCATGCCTAGCTACTGAGCTGCCAGAGTAGATTCCCTTTGGGGTGGATCAGCCCAGATCTTTCTATGCACATACTGTTGACCAAAGACGATGATGACGACTAAGACGATGATGACGACAACATTATAAATACAAATATTATTCATCTTAATTCAAAAAAAATTAGTGTAAAAAAGAATCAAATAAAATACAAATATTTATGTCTTAAAAAAATATTTAATTTTAAAAAATTTAGTCCTCTTAACATTGAATAAATCCAAAATCAAAATAGTTCATCATATAATCAATTGAACTTCCTTTAATTTCTATTCTTTCACAGTGATGGTTCCTTCCTTTACTTTCATTAACTGCCATAATTAAAACTGAGGGATAAGTTCCACTAAGAATATAAGTTCTCCAAATGAGTACCGTGAGGGATCTAATCATGCTAAGATAATTAGATAATGTCAAGATAGGGACACGTGATAAAAGAATCGCTAGAAATGAATTAATAAGGGAATAAACCTAAGTTATTTTGATAAATATTTCTATTTATTTATTTAAATAATATAAATTTTAAATATTTAAATGGTTTTTTTTAATTTAAAGTTTGTTGGATATTTTTTTATTGGTTAATGAAACCGTGATTTATAAAAAAAAATCATATTTAATTTAGAAGAAAATTTATAAAACAAAAAGAATTTTTTCGATATATCAACTTTTTATGTTAAATAATGTATTTTTTTAGGCAATATCGTTTATCTTAAATAATGCTTTTTCTTAGCTAGTATCATCATTGGGAACAGGTAGAATTTCTATTAGACTTATTTTTTAATGATGGATAAGATCAAGGGTTAATGTCATTAAACTTCTAAATCGTTTCACAAATTAAACACTACACACATTAAACTTCAATGTTTGTGGACACCATGTTCCATCTCTACATGCTAGATTTCTAAATTCTATGTGCATGTCTATAATCAAAAATGTTAATTGTCCCCTATGGTCACAATGAAAAACACTATTTTTTTAAGGGGTGGAAGAAGTAGGAGGATCCTCATTAATCTCATAGGAAAAAGTGAATTATCTTATGTTTGGGGCTTACGAATGCTATTTAGGAATGAAGTAGAAGCCTACTCGTTACTATAGGGGCTAACATTAGTGATGGAAAAATATAACCAATGCCCATTTTTCTTGGGATATTCCAATTTAAATGTTTGATCAATGATCAATAAATATCCATCTTATGTGAGTTTCTTCAACCCAACTAAAGTACATTATGAGGCTTCAAAATTTCAACAAATCACCTTTCTTCATGTTCTGTAAAGTTACAATCCACAAGTTTATACAACGGACAATAAGGCTATAAAACTAAAATGGGGTGATTTATTTAAAATGGTTTTCAAACTACCCAAGCCATTCCATAACCCTTCCATGTTAATTGAATGAAAACTACCTTATTCATATTAAACCATGTGTCCCTCATGTGAAATTTCATCCATCAAGACACTTCTGTAAAACTGATTACCTAACACCCCCTCACACTTGCCTAAATAGCAAGGAGATGAGGTATTGAAGCGATGGTTTTAATTCATTTCTAGATAGGTGTGATAATTCCTAGTTAATTTTCATGCAAATAGGAGAATGACAGACAACTTTGTATGCATTAAATGTCATTTCTCTTGTTTATTTTTGTTCTCTTTCTCTCTTTGTTGGATCTCCTACAATATAGTCTCATCAATGCATAAAATTTTGGTGTTTGTATCCTTGATATTTTTAGATAACACTATCCTAGTCCTAAAGTTTATTTTTACAGGATAAAGTTCTAGGTTTGAATCTTTGACTCTTATATCCTAGTTGTAGATTTATTTGCATAATTGGTCTATTTTCAACCTCAACCTTGACTCCAAATAATGACTATGTTTTAATCTCCTCTTTACGTATGTTGATTTTGACATTTATGTAATATTTTTTTATGATTTCATTGTCAAGATTTAGTTTTCAAGAAATAATATTAATATTCAAGCTTCTAGCATATGATGTTGATGATTTCATCATTTTAGTTGGTATTCAAGTCATGATTTAGAGAACCACATGATTCTAGACAAACATAATTCCATGTAATACTATTGAACCTCCTTGCTTTTAATTTTGAATTAATTTTGAGAACTATCAACTCTCATATTTCTTCTTAGAATCCCATTTGTACATCATATATCATCAAGATTTACTTTTTCTTAGGGGAATCTTAAGGTTTCCTGAAGACGAGGTATAGGGGCAAACAACCTATGTAATTTATCTCATCACAAATTCAATGAATGTGATTAATGTATCACAAAAATATTATAAATCATGAGTACTTTTGATGCAAGAACATCCTAATAAAATGTGTATTTAACTTTCTAGATATAAAAAGTTTTATAGAATTGTACATTTTGTAGATTTTTAGAAAATGCTAGATTATATAAGATGTCTATAAACAATACGTTAAAAAAGAAGAAGAAAGGAAAAACAAAAAACAAAAAATATATATTTTATTTAGGAAAAAGTTATGACAATTTTTCCCCAACTTCTTCCAAAAGTATAGGAAAGGAATTATCCTTTGGGAATTGTCAATCTCTCCTTCTCTAAGAGTAAAAAGGAATGTAATGCATTTGTTGGGAGAAGAAAAGAAGGGAAAACGTCCCAAAGTCCTTGATGAATAAAGTTTTTGTTTTTGTTGCATCATTTGTATTTGGTTCATGTCAATCTTTTGTTGTGGCACTGTTCCATCAATTTTGGCATCTGAGTCGAATTCAGTGTGTGAAATGTTTGATGAGAAAAAATATTTTTTGTCCATGAGTTTCTATGTGTAATACATTGTTGTAGGTGGAAGGAGTCATAGAGAGTAATATTATTGGTGACTTATGTGTAACATTGAGGTTGCATAGAGGCTATGTAAAAGATGAATTTGAATAAAAATTACATTGAAGTTGTATCTACAGTGAGACCTATGTGTGGAGCCAATTGCTTGTAAATATATTATGTAAAAGATGGAAATAGAACTAGAGGAGATAGAATCGGTCAAGGAAGACAAAATTGCAACCAAATCTTACTCGACGAAGTAAGAAGCATAAAAACAAGATTAGATGCAATGGAGATGACACAAAGAAGAATATTTTATGCTAGTGACATCAATGATATAGAAGATCCATTGGAAAAAGAAGAAGCTAATGTTTATTATGAGAGTCCAGAAGGAAAATGATCAATATAATAGAAATATTGAGAAACAAGCTGAGTTAGAGGTACCCATGTACGTGAGAAACTTAAATGTTGAAGAATTGATCGATTATATCAACCCAATGGACACATATTTTGAATATGAGAATGTAGTTGAGGAGAAAAATATGTAATTTGCAATTACTGTATTGAAAGGATATGCTTCACTATTGTGGGATAACATGAAATTAGAGCAATGAAATAAAGGAAAGAAGAAGATTACTAGTTTGGACTGAATGGTGGTGAAATCAAAAGGTAATTTTCTATGTTGAGATTATCAGCTAAATCTATTTAGAAAATGTAAAATATCAAATAGAAATAAAGTCATATAAAATAATGTCCAAGATAAATTTATAGTTTAAGCATAAGATATGTTCTTGTATAATAAGGCATTGAAAAGGTTGCTAGATATATCAATGGTTTAAGATATGAAATCCAAGATGAGTTGAGTATTTTTCCTTTAAAAACTATCGAAGAAGCATTTCAAGTAGCTTTGAAAATGGAACAGAAATTGGAAAGGAAACAAGGCAAGAGGGAAAAGGACAAAAGTTTAGTAGGAAGGAGAGGAAAAAGAAGTAGTTGAGGAAGATTTCTAGGGCACCTAGAAGAAGGAAGTAGTTCCCAAAATCTTAAATACTCATCAAGAAGAGGATATTTAAGAGGAACAATACCATATCAAAGAGGTATAGGACAAAACTTTGTTGTTAGATGTTATAAATGTAATTCAATTGGTCATAAATATAATGAATGTATAAAGAACACTTCGAAAAATACAGGAAACATACACATTAGATAGGAAGATACAAAAATTTCCTTAATGCATGAGAATGCGCCAGAAGTTGGAGAATCTATCATAATGAAAAAATTCTTACTAAATTATACTAAGGAGATTAAGGAGCCTTTGCAAATAAAATAGTTATTTAGAAGCACATGAAAGTGAAATTAAATGTTGTAAAGTTATTTTTGACAATGAAAGTACTAATGATTTGGTGTCTATAGATATGGAGGATAAGTTAAATCTAAAGAGGAAAAAATTCATCCCACTCCATACAAAGGGTTATGGTTGCAAAAATTACACGAGATATTGGTAAACAAGAAATGTCAAGTAGAGTTGTAGATTGGATGCAACAAAGATAAAGTACTTTTTGATGCCATGTCCATGGATGTGTGACATGTTCTATTAAGAATACCTTGGAAATATGACATAAAACTATTGCATAATGGAAGAAGCAACACATATTCTTTGGAAAGGATTGTGAGAAGCACACATTGCTACCATTAAAGGGTTAAAGTACAATGGAAGAGATTAGTAGTGAATTGTTAATAATTAGTGAGAATGATTTTTGAATAAGCAAACTGAAAAGGAAACAAGATATAGATGACTAATGGAAATATAAATAGTTGTTAAGGTAATTGATTTGTCCTAAGAAAATAAGATTTTGTTAAATAAGCTTGATAATATGTTGACTGATGAATTGTCTAGTGACATGTTGATGGGAACAAATATAGATCATCCAATGGTGCCTACAATAGTGAAGAATTTGCCACATGTCAACAAGAGGAAAACAAACAACAAGATGTTGCATTAAGATAAAATGACGGGTTTTGTGTGTAAAAACTTGAATTGATCTTGAAAATAAATATTGTTGTGATGATATTGTGGAAGAGGAAATATTTGTAGATTTCAGAAAGGATGAGCATCACCAAGCGATACAAGAAACATTTTATGCATGTGAGGTGAAAAATGAGACAATGGAGCTTACATATGAAGAATAAAAGAAGGGAGGGAAAAATAATAAGAAAACTTTCTTTCAAGTTGTCTTGGCAATTTTATCATGGCAGCGATTTTGTTGGCTGAGAATGGGCTTCAAAATCCTGATGACAAAACTGTTTTCTTCAACATATTTGCTTCATGTGCAAGTCAAATTGAATAATAAAGGAACTGATTAAAGATAAAAGTTGAAGAAAGAAATCGTGAAAAAATGTCACTTATGCAGACAAGACTATTATTCTTTACCCAAATTCAAGAAGAAATCAAGATTTGAAATCAAAACACCATCGTAGAATTAAGAAGCAAACCATGTCTACATCCAACAAACAGGCCTTAGGATCCAAGAGGAAATTTTTTTGAAAATAACACATTATGCAATTGGATATTTCAAATGATGGAAACACCAATGAAAAAATTATGGATAGGAGTCCATGAAGAAATTTCTTCCATGCAAGTCTAATGCAGGAGCATCCTAATAAAATGTGTATTCAATATTTTAAATCTAAAACATTTTAGAGAATTCTAGCCTTTATATATTTTTTGTAAATCATAAACTATGTAGAAAATTTATAGGCAACATGTAAAAAAATAAAATCATACATACATACATACATACATACATACATA
>APFE030223940.1:0-12971 GCA_000404065.3 Pinus taeda | reverse complement strand
TGACCATGTTCTTGAAGTGAAATATTGTTCAACAGATGATCAAGTTGCAAACATCTTTACAAAGGCTCTCACAGAGGCCAAGTTTACTAAACTTCGATTTATGGTTGGATTTCAGGAGGTTTTCACTAAGGGGGGATAGGCTCTAGTGCCTCCTTCCTTCTCCTATTGTGTCATATTAGTAAATCCTTCAATCCTATCCCAAGTTGTTCTTAAGGGGGGATGTTAGGATATTCCGACACATAGGAATAGTTAAGTATAACTTGGTCTAGTATAGAGTTAGGTAAAGTGTGTTTCTTTACTATGTACATTTGTAACTTACAATCCGACAGTCACGATATGTAGTGATCCAACGGTTTATTCTCTCCTCGGTATTACCGACACTTGATCCATGGCTTAACACCCGATTGGTCCATGATTTCTGTTTAAAGCGCATGGAGGGTCATTTGTAGGTTAACCGTTCATGAGAGAAGCTTATGTAAATTTTCATTATTTTATTAATAAATTGCCTGAAGTGGCCACGTTGGCTCAGGACGTGGACTGTTTCCCTCTTTGAGGGTTTTAACCACGTCAAAATACTGGTGTATTGATCTGTGATCTGTTTGTGAGCGGTGTCCTTTGGTGTTTTGTCTGAGGATCTTACCCTGTAATTTCCTACATGGTATCAGAGCTATTTGAGGGCCGCGTCCGTTGGTGATCCAAATCTGAAGCCGGTACAACTGCATCCAACTGCCATCTCCTAGATGTGCTGTTTCTGACGACTTTCGGGCCGAGAGGACTTTTCTGTTATTTTAGGAGCATCTGTTGCAGTGAGGAACCCCTTTCGTTTCACGTGAAAAGGTTTCTGGTAGCCCTAGTTAGGTAAAGTTTGTTTCTTTACTATGTACATTTGTAACTTACAATCCGACGGTCACGATATGTAGTGATCCGATGGTTCATTCTCTCCTATGTATTACTGACACTTGATCCGTGGCTTAACACCCGATTGGTCCATGATTTCTATTTAAAGCGCATGGAGGGTCATTTGCAGGTTAACCGTTCATGAGAGAAGCTTATGTAAATTTTCATTCTTTTATTAATAAATTGCCTGAAGTGGCCGCGTTGGCTTAGGCCGTGGACTATTTCCCTCTTTGAGGGTTTTAACCACGTCAAAATACTGGTGTATTGATCTGTGATCTATTTGTGAGCGATGTCCTTTGGTGTTCTGTCTGAGGAACTTACCCTGTAAATTCCTACAATGTTAAAGTGATATCGAGGGGAGGCCCCCAAGATATGATAAATTGAAGTGCGAGAAAAAGATGAGAACCTCGATTAAACAAAAAGACGAGAACGACGAGTAAACAAAACCACGAAGAAACGTTTTATTAAAATAGAGAATAACCATAAAAACTATGTTGTGGTGGACAATCTGTCCTTTTATAAAATACAACTTGTTACTTAGAGCCTATTTTAGTTAGAATACAACAGGTAAATTCCATGGGTGGGTAAATGTCATGCGTGAATGAATACCATGGGTGGATGTCACTTACAATACCATCGATAAATTCCATGGGTGGATAAATACCATGGGTGGATGAATACCATGGGTGGATGTCACTTACAATACCATCGATAAATTCCATGGGTGGATAAATACCATGGGTGGATGAATACCATGGGTGGATGCAACTTTCCATTCAGATCATTCCTCCCTCCTCAAGAAGTAATGGGCCCTATTGCCTGAACTTCCCGACTGAGAAGCCTTTGCTAAATATGAAGACCAACTAAAGAGAAGTGTTTTGTGTGGTTAACCCATAACAGTGATGAATGAAGATATGAGGATATAGAGACTTTGTAATGCTTGTGACCAACTATGATACTGACAATGTGCGACCTAACAAATGGACTTTGATGAAGTGTGGGTTTGTGGATGACATACTGTAATTCTTGTGACCAACCATGATAATAACAATGTGTATTCTAGAAAATGGACTTTGATGACAAGGGTTTTGTGCGGTTGACCCATATCCTTAGGTTTGTGGGTGACCCATAACTGTGATACTTGTTTGGATACTTGGTAAAAGTATGGTGGCTTATCTGGTAGATTCTCATATTCAATGAGATGTTGTAAAGGCTTCTTTCACATTATTTTTTCTAGTAATAGATCTCTTGCTACAACTTTGCTAATAACTTCCGTTATAGGTGATGAATCAAATTTCTTAGAAGACCCATTTGAGGCATTGAAGAGATATTCCATTCACATAAGACACTTGAGATTTGATGATTTGTGGGGTGAGAAAGTGATTCCTGAAACTCATGGTATGCATGGTCGCATGACGATACAGACATGTGTAACTTTAATTGCTTCAATCTCTCAAACCGGGGAACTAAATGAAATTCCATAAAAACTCATCCATACTTTCCACCATTATTGGACACATCAAACATTACGTGATAGCTCACACCAAAAGAGCTAAACTTGGACTACATGGAATCAGCCACAGTTGATGGAATCATGGAAAAGT
This sequence comes from Pinus taeda, assembly GCA_000404065.3. NCBI lineage: Eukaryota > Viridiplantae > Streptophyta > Pinopsida > Pinales > Pinaceae > Pinus > Pinus taeda. Next base: position 10,470 of record APFE030223940.1, on the reverse strand, counting down.
AGATCAATAACATTTTCCAGTAGAAGATCCAAGTGTATTGGGCTGTCAAAGGTGGCCAACTCCTACACCAAGGCAAGTGACTCACCAAGGACTAGGTTCAATAGAAGTTTCCCCATATCATGGAGGTACTCAATGCAATGGGGAATGAAGGTGGTCATCCTTCCTCTTCGATATCTATGCATCAAACATACATAGGCCAGCCATAGGTCCTCCCAAGCATTCTCTATTAGATGTTTTACATTTCCCTAATAAAATAGATATATCCATTTTCCCGAGCATGCTCCCAGAGTTCTCAACCTATTTATGGAGAGACAAGCACAAACCCCAATTATTAATAAACTTTCAAATATACATACAAGAAAACATAAACCTTCAAGGTCTTTAATCATCCTGATGCCACTTATCTCAAATTATTCATAAGAAACTAGTCAGAATCTTTTCCTTTCATTTCTTCAAAAACACCAAGTCATCCTCAATACATTGTAGTACTTTCATTCAATAACTAATTTCTTCTTCAAGGTATCCATCATTACTATCATAATATGCCCTCCGTCTTAATTTGGGGAGATAAACATCACATAACCTATCATGGATTCATTCCTTTTTACAACATCAAGGTCATCTTGATCATCTTCATTCTTCATCATGTTTATCAATATTATAAATTCAACTTTACTTGTGAATATCGCCAACATCTTGAAGATTATGTACTTGCACAACTTAAACAAAAATTACAACCAAATACGAAAGCATGAAGCTAACTATATCATAATCGTGTGAATACAATAATGGAAGCATTAGACTTTAGACATAAAATACCTAAACTTAGTTAGGTTCATAATAAGCAAGAGAAACATACTTATATACTTCAACTTATTCTAGGGTTTTTTTACAAGCTTTAGACTACGGCATAAAGCGATTTAATCAACAAATCAATCTCATTCTATCTAGGGCCTCAATATTATTTTTAGAGATATTTGACAAATTCTACTATGATCAATTACAAACCCTAGATTCCATCTTAGGGACACAAATCCTTAGATAGCAATGGCTCAATCAAATAACAATTCTACTATACATTTTAGACTCTACTAGGGTTTGTTTCAAACCCTATATTTAATCATCATATCGGAAATAATATCATCATGTCCTAGAATATCAAACTTCTACTAAGGCTTTGCTACAAACCCTAGAATTTACAAACTATGAGCGTTAACAATTAGGTTAGCATATTTACATATCTAATATTTCATAATCATACACAAGCATACAAAAATATTTACTAGGTAAACCCGAGACACAAATATCAATACATTAAAGTTAGACATACAACAATTTAAAAGAGGTTAGGGTTTCAATAAAAAAAAAGAACATACTCCTAGGGCTTCATTCCTAGGATCTTACTATATATATTATAAGGGTTCTTCTCATAAAGCCGAATTCATCAAACCCTAAAGATATAGGGATTCAATACATTACTTTTGATAGAAAAACCTCAAGCACTAGGGAATTTATCATAATAATACCAAAACATCCAAAGAATACAAATTATAGATTTCATCAGCAATCCTAAGTAGGCTAGGGTTTCCATATTAGCATAAACATACCCTTAGGTTAGGGTTTTAAGGTCAGCCTTTTTAGGGTTCCACAAGAATTATAATATAATGAGGGTAGATTTAATATAATTATTAATCACCCTAACAAGAATCTTTCATATTCAAAACCCTAGACATAATGATTCTAGTAATGTAAAGCAAATTTTCAAAGAAAGAATAACCATACCTTTTGCATGAAGATAACTTTATAACAAATCTTATAGTTTGAGGCATACCTTGAGTTGTTCCTTTACAAACCTTGTATAAAATGAATTCTTGAATGCAAGAACTTCTTCCATGCTTCAAGTCTATCCTTTGAAGTCTCCTCCTTAACCTTTGAGTATTCAACAATCTTTCCTAACATGGAAAATAAAAAAAGGTTATTAGCATATAATTCAAACAAGTCTTGATGTCAGAAACCAAACATGAAAAGATGAAACAAAGAACATAATACTTATCGTTTGGTAAATTGGTGGAGGCTCCCTCTTATTCCAATATTTAGGGACACATAAAACTAAAAATAAAAGGTGTTCTAACAAGACATGTTATACATACAAATTGTAGAAATCAAAACATGAAGGAAAACAATTATCTAACAACCTCATCCCACATTTACCAAAGTTAACTGGTCTGCTAAGGTAAACATGTTACAAGAGGCTACTATGATGTGATTCAACTCCTCCTGTACAATTAATGATATGTAACTAATAAAGCATAACCATTATGACCTTCCACACATGCTACAGAACCTTCATGAGCCAACCAACCTTTCTAGGTGGCAAACCCTTGGGACACCTTGACATTTCACTGATATGGAACCTCAATCACACCCATGAAAATCCATGCATACGACTGAGGCCTTCCATTCACTCCCACAAAAAGGATTTCCAGCACCTGTAGACTTTTTTAGCCAGTTCTGAGCTAGCGACCTTGGATTTTGTGCAACTTTTTCAGGGTTAAGACTCAGGCCACTACATAAAACTTCATGAAAATTTCAGAAATGATAAATAAAAATGAAATAAGTCTACTAATTCAATAATTAGTACAAGTAGTTGATGTGACCCCTACTATCCATGACAGGAATTTCGCCAAACATGTCACAAAGATGTAATCTATAGGAAAACATATCTGAGCATACAGGTCTCATACATATTTGAGATTCATGAAGAAGTATTTTTTCCATATTACAACTCTGCCCATAGAGAAATATTTAAGGATTCCTGATATCCATTATTATAATAAAACTCCACTAGTGGAATACACTCCACCCAACTCCCCTGCTGATGCATGACCTTAACATATCCCCTGGGATCCTATTAACCATCTCTATTTTTCCATATTTCTATGAATAATTATATATATTGAAGGCGAACTTTGTCCCGAGTCTTGAAAATATTTGCTTCAAAACTTGGAAGTGAACTTGACATCTCTATCTAATATAATCCTCCTAGGAAATCCATGCAAACTCACAATCTCCCTTATGAAGATTCGAACCACTTCACTAGCCAAATTAATAGACTTCACTACAATGACGTGAGATACCTTAATCAATCTAATAACCACAACCATGATGGAATTATGTTGTCTTGATGTTCTCAACAATCCTATAATGAAGTACATGGAAATGACCCCCGATTTCCATTCTGGAATTGGAATAGGCTGCAATAGACTAGTTGGATGCTTACTTTCATCTTTCACCTTGATAGTCCAAACACCAAGAAACAAACTTAGCCACCTCTTTCTTCAAATTAGACCAATATTATGACTTCTTAACAATTGTCAAGGTCTTTTGGCATCCTAGGTGTCTTGAATAAGGCTTGACATAAAACTCTCTCAAGATAATCTTCTCCAAATCACTATTATTCAACACATAAATCCTGCTCCTGAACCTGACCAGGCCATCAACTTTGAGGTGTTACTTCTCATCCCTATCACCTTAACCCTATTGCTACAATCTTAACTTCAATTATTGATACCTCTCATCATGATACTCTGCATGAAAGATTTGCTTCTATAAATTTGTTCCATAAGAGTTCACAACTAAAATATGATTCACCTACACTCTCCTACAAAGAGCATTTGCAACCTTTTTATCTTTTCCCAAGATTTATATCTCAAAATTAAACTCAATGAGAGTAGCCAACCATCTAGTATTCATTGCATTCGGATTGGGTTGGTCAAGCAAATACCTTAGTCCACTATGACCACTCATTAAGATGAACCTCCTACCAAGGAGACAATGTCTCCACATCTTCAATGCATGAATGATGGCTACTAACTCAATATCATGAGTCACATGGTTATGCTCATGCTCATTCAACTTCCTTGATTTGTATAAAACCACCTTCCCTTCCTGCATCAGGACTCCGCCAAGTCCTTCCTGGCAAGCATCTATACAAACCACAAATTCCTTATTAGGATCTTCAATCTTCAAAACCGAAGCATTGGGAAGAAACTGATTCAACTACTCAAAACTGGTTTCACACTCTTTATTCCATTCAAACTTGTTCCCTTTCCTCTATAAAGATATAATGGGATAGCCTATCTTTGAGAAGTTCCTTATGAACCATTTGTAATAACCTACATGTCCCTTGAATGATTTGACCTCATCCTCATTCCTCATACCTAGCCACTCCATGATATCATTAATATTTTCCATATCCATTTCTATCCCTTTCATGGAAACAACATGTCCCGAGTAATAAATCTGGGTCTAAAAGAAATTACACTTTCTGAGATTGCCATATTATTAATTGATGCTCTCTCAACAATCTCAACATTATTGCTAGGTGAACTGCATGCTCTTCCTCATTCTTTTAATATACTAATATATCATCAACAAATATTATCACAAACTTATCCAAATAATGGCACAATGCATTATTCATCAAACAAGCGAAGGTGGTTGGAGCATTGGTAAGACCAAAAGGAACCACCACAAACTCATAGTGCCCATACCTTGTACGAAATTTAGTGTTTTATATGTATTATTCTTTGATGCACACTTGATGCTTTCATGATCTTAGATCAATCTTCGAAAACATTGTTTCTCTCTTCAAGTGATCAAACAAATCATCAATCTAAGGCAACAGATATCGATTCTTTATAGTCACCATTTTCAACTACCTATAATCAATGCACAATCTAAGAGTACCATCCTTCTTCCCTACAAACAACACTGGTGCAACCCAAGGTGACACAATTGGCCTTATATATCCCTTATCAAGAATTTCTTTAAGTTGCAACTTCAATTCCACTAATTCTGGAGTTCTCATCATGGATGGTGCCTTAGATGCTAGTGCTTCTCCTAGTACTAACTCAAATATTTGATTTGTCTAAAGATGAGTTTGAAAGGATTTGAATATCAAATATTTTTTCTATCTCAATAATTTAATTGCAATGTAAAATAAGATTTCTTATATTTAAAATAATATTTTAAAATTCAATTTTGTTTGCCTTGTTTTATTTATTTATTTATTTTAAAAGTTTAGATAAATTGAATAATATAATACATAAAAAAAATTAATGGATAATGTATAATTAATAAGATATATTTTTTAAAACCTAATAAAACACATATTTGGAAAATATACTACAAGGATTTAAAAAAATATTATTATATTTATGATATAGGAAAGTTAGTTTATTATGAAATTATTTTTAATTTTACAAAAATTAGTTTACAATTTTACATATAGATTAATTTCATAATAAATTTAACTTTTTTTATTATAATAATAAATTAATTAAGTGCCATTGATTTCGTTTTTTCTTTGTCACCTAGAGGGACTTATAAAAACATTTTATGCTTGCAGATGGGTACCTAGATGAATGAATTAGGCAAAGACATATGTGCTTCCTGAGGCAATCATTTCTAGCTTATGCTAGAAATCTAAATGCTCTAATAATTTTGAGTCATTTTAGGGTCATCCTTAGCCATATGGTAGTCAGATATCTTTCTAAAAATAGCAAAAAAATTAAAAATCTTTCAAAAATCAAAGTTCTCTCTTCCAAATTGCAACCCTATAAGTTGCTTCATGTTCTCCAACAAAAAAATCAAGAAGAAGGTAAATTGGCCAACAGACAAGCGAGTTTGGAAATAGGGATGTTATGGATCAATGAGAAAGTTTCAATATGCCCTATCCCCCAATATTCTCATGTCTAGTTTGGAAATATGAATTCTGTGTATCCCCTAATGCTTCCTCTACCCCTTAAATGATTATATTAGTCATGTTTTGTATGCTTTGGGTTTTTTTTTGTAAAATGTACATCTTTAGATATGTTCAGTATGTTTTCTAGGTAATATTATTTCTTGTGCGTAATGGAAGTTGGAAAACATTCAATTCTTTTAATTAAAAATATGATTAAAAAAAACTAATATTAAGTTGTAGCTCAAGTTACACATCAAATTGATATATAAACTTCCTTATTTACAATGCAAGAAGACAATTTGATTGTTAGACTTTCATACACATACTTTTGAACATGTCTTACTTTATTATTTTCATTATGATAACAATTACATCTAACTATTTTGTCACCGTGATAAAGTTTAAAATGTATTTATTAACACATAATTTCTCAAATTTAATTAGTAATATTATTATTATTATTTTATATAATTTTAATTTTTTCTTAAAAAATTTAATTACATTATTATATTTAATTTGCCCTCTCTTTTTATGTGTAAAATAATGAAGTAAATTTTTTTTTTTCACCCTAATATTTTTTTTATTCCATTTCAAATCTTTTACTTGCGCTTATTTATCAAATATTTTAAAACTAAATAAAGAGTACCATATAATATTAAGATTTATAAGTGCTTGTATGAAAAAATAGTAAGATTGAATATATGATTTAAGAAATGTTAAAGTGATATGCTTCTTGGGGGAGGCCTCCAATATATGAAAAATTGAAATGCCATAAAAGGATGAGAATGCCTAGTAAACAAAGCCACGAAGAAACCTTTTATTAAAAGAGATAATAACGTAAAAACTACATTGTGGTGGACAATTTGTCCATTTACAAAATGTGACATTGTTACTTAGAGCCTATTTTAGTTACAACACCACGAGTAAATTCCATGGGTGGGTAAATACCATGTGTGAATGAATACCATGGGTGAAGTTCACTTACAATACCTTGGATAAACTCCACGGGGGGATAAATACCATGGGTGGATGAATACCATGGGTGGATGCCACTTTCCATTCAAATCATTCCTCCCTCCTTAAGAAGCAATGGTCCCCATTGCATGAAGTTCCCTCCTGAGAAGCCTTTGCTGAATGTGAAGAGCCACTAAAGAGAAGGGTTTTGTGTTTAACCCATCACTGTGATGAATGCAGCTTTGAGGATAGAGATACCTTATCATGTTTGTCACCAAATGTGATTCTGATAGTGCGTAGCCTAACAAATGGACTTCGATGAAGCATGGGTTTGTGGATGGCCTATAACCATGAAAAGTGAATATCAGAGTATAGAGATACTTTTTAATGCTTGTGACCAGCTGTGATACTAACATCATGCAACCTAGAAAATACACTTTGATGATAAGGGTTTTATGAAGTTTACCCATATCCTTAGGTTTGTGGGTGACCCATAACTGTGATGCTTGTTAGTATTCTTGGTAAATGTATGGTGGCTTGTTTGGTAGATTCTCCTATCCAATGAGATGGTGTAAAGGATTTTTTCCCATTATTTTTCTACAATTACATCTCTTGCTACAACTTTTCTGATAACTTCCGTTATAGGTTATGAAATCAAATTTCCTTTTTTTGCTAAAGCAAGAGCCGAACCTTCTATTCATTAATTCAAAGGATAATTTACAAAGTGTACATAAACCTATCAAAATAGATCACAGGAGAACAGGTACTCCTACCAAGGACAAGGACCCTCCCACTACCTCAAGAAAGCACAAAACTGAAGGAAAAACCCAGAAGGACAACGACATTCCAATCAAACCACTTCCTAGAGCCTACTAGCGGCAACAATCATACCCAACCCCCCAATGAACATAAAGGAAGGAAAGGACAAGATGCGCCTTCTAAAAATGGAGAGATGGCCCAACGAGACCCACTAAACCACGTGGACCATCCCAACCATCCAGCCTGGTTGCCAAATCCTACGGCCAGGAGCAATATTGCTACTCCAAACCCATCCACACTTTATCGCGCGATGAATGGCGATTTCCGCAACTGCCACCATGCCACGTGTCGTGCGCCCTATGGGACCTCTCTCAAAATTACAAAACCACTTACCACTTTGTAGACGCACAATCACCGGAAACTCACCTATTGCCAAGAAAACTAACCTGGAAGCGGGAAGAGGATGCCTACTACTATACCCCATTAATTTTCCATTCTGCCAACTCATACCGTGAAACCTAAAGCTGATCCCAATTTTATTTGGGAGATAAATCCGCAAAGTGCCAACCCAAAAGCTAGGAAACCCGGTCGAAATGATCTGGGAGAAGATGAGCCTGAACCTGGATCTCAGCCTTTCTGGCTCATCCTGCTTGGCTGAGTTAGTAACACCCAGCAACATCAATTCGTGGTATTCAACCCAGCTCAAAATCGGAAAACCTCCCTATCCTCATCAGCTTGATCCTCACAGATAGCCTTTAGATGACTTGGAGGAATTTCTTGCGAATTTTTCACCATTCCACATTCCGCACTGCTCACACGTTGATTGGCCAGTAAGTCGGCTAGTTTATTGGCATTACGTCGAACATGGTTGAAACTTATGGTTCGAAGGCCCTATAGATGCAGTTGGATTCTTTGATAAACTTGGATAAGTTTCCAATGATTCAAGACTCTTTCCAACCTGGAACCACCACTGATTCTTTTCACTGCATTGATGGTTATCTCAGAGTCTACTTCCACAATTATATTTGAGCGATGATTCTATGCTAGAAACTCTAGATACTACTCCAGAGCCATCACTTCCACCATGTTATTAGTAGCTCTACCTAAATGATAGTGGGAGATAAATATAATATTTCTTTCGTCATCCCTTAAAGCTCCTCCATAACTAGCAGTTCCCAAATTTCCTTTGGAGGCACCATCAATGTTGTATTTCAGAAAACCTTTTGGTGGCGGTTGCCAATAGTACTTCTCTGTAACCATGGTTTTATCCTTTCTATTTCTACCTTGAGGAGTTATCCCTTGCAACCCGAGTTGCCTAAGAATTGTCTTTTCTTCATCTGAGGGTGGATTTGTGGGGATATTATTAATAGTAGAACTGACTGTCTCTTTGATCTATTTCAAGATAATATCAAGAAGATGTTGTGTTGAAGACTTACCATTCTTGAAAATTCTTTTATTTATTTCTTTCCAAACATTCTAGATAATAAAGTAGGGAGTGAAGGCCTAGGCCAAAATTAGGAATTCATTCTCCTTGAAGTTTTTTCTCTAGTGGTTTAGGGTATTTGTGATTCTTCCTCTATCCCTATTTGACTGCTGGAAAATTTGAAGAGAATGAATCCCACAGCCAGGTAGCATAAGAGTAGCTATTGAGAATATGTTCCATTGTCTCCTCTTGCTCCTCACGGGGCTGGCATCTAGAAGGCCCCATAATTCCCCTTCTCCTAATATTGTCCCAAGTCAATATTTTCTTGTGATGAACCAACCACATAAAAAGCTTGATCTTCATCCAACCTTGCTGCCTCCAGAGATGCATCCAAGTCTTGTCTGGAACACTATAATTCAGCCCAAGTAGAAAACCTTTAGCTTCCTTGAGATTAAAGGCTCCTCGCTTGTTATTACCCCATCTCAATTAATCCTGCCCATCTGTTATTAATATCACCCTTTGCTTGAGCAAGTCCCCAAGAGCCTCTACTTTGATTTGTAGGGGGCTATCCTCTCCGCATTCAATGTTTCTCTAGCATCTCCACTTTTCAGATGTATGAGAAAGATCCCAAAAATCCTTAACTCTGATTAACCCTTGGGCATATATATCCTGCTTGAGGCTTACAAAATTCTCTGTTAACAGTGTTGGTTCCTGTTGCCATTTGTCCTTCCAAAAAAGAGCAAGATTTCCTGCTCTAATTTCCTAGACACTGTTCTTTTGAACTAGGCTTTTATTCTCCCAGGCTCTGTTCCATATGTAGGAGCCTTTTATAGTTCCAGACATTCTTATGAGATCATTATTGTGCCACGAGCTGGCATATTTCTCTTTCCATATCCTGGCCCACTGAGCTTTTGGCTCTTGCACCCATCTCCACCAGATTTTGGCTCCTAGAAATTTACAAAGAATCTCTTGATCATCCAAGCCAAGGCCCCTTGACTTTTGGGTTTGCATATTTTTTCCCAGGAAACCAGGGCCCATTTCATTCTAGTTTCTTCCTTTCCCCACAGGAAGTCTCTTTGTATGTCTCTGATTTACTCTAAGACACCTTTTGGAGCTGGGAGAGCTGATAACGTGAAAACTGGGATGGATTATAGAACAGCCTTTGTCAAAACTAACTTGTCGGCTACGTTCAAGGCTCGGAAGGTCCAATTTTTTACTCTATCCTGCATCTTATTAAGAACTGATTCCCAAATACTCTTTTGCATGGGTCTGGCAGTAAGAAGTATTCCCAAATATTTAGAGCGGAGGGAGTCTCGTTGGACAAGCACAGCTTCAATATCTTTATGAGTGGTCTAAATTTCCCCTCCCTCATATTTAATCATGGAGATTCTGTTGTGAGCTCTGTTAGCCATTGTGGATCTGTGAAAAAATCTAGTGTTCCGTTCCCCTTCTTTGAGCCATTGAATTCTGGATTTTGTCTCCAAAATATTTCCTCTTGTTTGCATAAATTTTCCCAAACTAGATGGTATTTATCAGCCTGCTCACTTTTGGCTTTGTCAAATCCATCGTTTATCAAAGCCTTGTTGAG
>APFE030223938.1:424459-443233 GCA_000404065.3 Pinus taeda | reverse complement strand
TTATGTCCTCTTGTCTTGGCTTGTCTTCTGTGATTTATGTTTATGTTCTATCTACAGTTTACTTTAACGCTGATGTGATTGCTAATCTGGAAAAGATATTGAGCTAACTGTGAAAATTGAAATAAATTGTTCTAAGCATAGAACATACCTAAAATTAACACCCTTCTATTTGGACACTCCCTAGCATAGTGACCAAACTTGTTGCAAACAAAGCATCTTCCCTTCCTTCCATTTTTGAATCCCGGTCTTCCTTGAATCCCAGTGTTCCTTGACTTTGCTTCTTTGAACCTACATTGTTCTTCCTCTTGGCATGAGCGCAGAATGCAGTAGGATTATTCCTATTCGAATATCCAACAAATGGAAGAGAAGCAGCAGCAAGCAGAGTAACAGGTAACTCAAGTCAGGTAGATAGTCCAGCCAGCCCCGATCTCTAGAATATTTACTGCTTTTTAAAAAAATTATGAGATATATCTTCAAAAGGCAAATACTGATGTCAACATTAATTGTTATGCTTTTAGATATTTAGCAAGATTCTGGTCCGCTGTATGGTTATTTTGAGCACCACAGCCACTGGCCCCTGATCTAACCTAACAGCACAGAGCATTGTAACCATAATGTATTTCCACAGTGAATATAACCAAATCTTTTTTTCATTACTAGAAAAATAAAAATAAAACTCTCATCTAATTATGTACTTTGAATTCTGGAAGATGAAGCACTGTAAGGACACATGCCATTGTGGGATTCAATGCCCACATTTTGGATCTGATATTAGCAATTCAATCTTGGTTATTTAATTTATTTTCTTTGCATTCTTTTGACTTTTTCTATATGATCCAAAAGTTCTTCATGATGCATAATTTCCAATGTGACAGTAATTATGTGATGTTAGTTATAGTCTATGCCACCATAACATACCTGAACACTAAATGTTAAACACCCCACACAATCTTCGCATGTAAGGATAACTGTTAGAGACAGCCATTGTGCCTGCCTAACATCAGTCGTCTACTTCCTAGTCATTTCACACAAGCAATCACTAGCGCATACTTATTATTTTATGATGCTGACAACACACATAATCACTGTCGAACATATTTTCATGATGCGGACAGCATTCATAAGTAGACAATGAACAAGTACATGATGAATGAAGACAACATAAACAGCATATGATTTAGCAAGAATAGACTAATGTTAGCATATCAAGAATCAGCAAGCATGTCTCTTGTCTAAAATATCCATGGAGAAATCAATAACAAAGCATGAGCAATAACAGAAATATTTCAGGACGAAGGACATAACATTGAAAAGAGGGTGAAGAAAAAAAACAAATGATTAACCAGATGGTATTAGGCAGAGACTTAATCTGATATTATCACAGACATAAGTTCTTATAACCGTTAAACCTAGAACAATTTTGAGCTTATGACCAAGCATATGACATTAACAGCTTTTAATTGAAAATTTAACACGCGTTCTGAAATTATGAATTGATTGACAGAAATTTTCTATTGCAACAACATTATATTACCACTAAAGTAGCACAAAAGAAAAAGATACCTGGTAACCTGTTGTGCCATTTGGTGTGAGGGAGGCATAAAATGGAACCATAGATTGCAACAAATAGGAGTTTATAAGCAAGCCAGAAACCCCATTTCTGTAAATCTCCTGTATCATTGCTGTCAACGAACAATGGAACACCAAAACCAAATATGTCTATCGCCTGGAAGAAAGAAATAAACAAACTTGTTATCCTGATGTTGGTGAGCATTCATCGTTAAGTTGGAGTACACAGCATAACTGATTGAAAGAAGCATTCCTTGGGTTAAATTATCAAGACATGGGTTTTTCCATCCGTTCATTTCATTTTATTTGAAATTCACCTTTCTATAGGGGAAGACTTAATTTGACTGAAGAAAAAAACTCTATACTATTTAAGGAAGCATGTGCAGCTGCTGAAGGGATAAGCCAGCCCACGAAAAAGCGATGGCTCGTTGCATTGCTGAAAACATAAAAGACATGAAAATAAAGTATTCTAGCCATAACTGAGTTGGAATATTTCCGGAAACAAAAACTATCTTGGAAGTACAAAATCTCATTGCCAAATTTCTAAAGTACATGCCAAAAAAAATAAACAGTCTAGTCTAACTATAATAGACAAAATGGCTTTTTTTATCAATTTTACCAAAACCTGGTAGATATTTTTAAGAACCATAAGTTTAAGTTGTTTAATTTGCAAAGTTCAAGTTCCTTGGGGTTTTCCAGGGTGCTAAATCCATTTATGGATTCAAAAACGCATTTTAAACAACAACCAATCATAATCTCACCCAAAATTATATTTGCCAGATTCCAGGGAAAAGGCCATTTTGTCTATTAGTTAAGACTGAACCAATTAAAATTAGCGCCATGACTCTCTGTCAGTCATCCTCCAGGTAGAAAAGCATATATGATGGAACTCCTATTTTCCTGCCTTTTTAGTTGTCCAATAAGAGCAGTAAGGCACGGAAAGTTAAAATTTTCTCCACCAACTATAACAGAAAGAAATCTGGTCAAGCATCATCATCTCTAGAGACAGTCACTAATAAAATGAACTTGCCAAGATCGATTGGGGATTATGATTCAGTGGTAAAGATGGTAGCATGTCGCTGCCCAGGTTAAATTCTCCTAGAAGCATGGAAAAACCTCTTGCAGCAGCTTAGCCAAATGAAAGTTCTTAGGTTCAACCGTTCAATCTTCACGAAGTGCTTCTGCCCGGACAAGCAGGCTGCTTTGGTACAGCCGGGCCTCTTCGGGGCAGTGGCAATGCTTAAAAAATTAAGAACTTAAAACTTTTAAAAAAAAGACTTGTCAAGATCAGATGAAATCAAACGAAACTTTGCAGAATGTTATATCAAAGAATCTACCTTGATGATTGTATCAACACTAGCAATAGTGGTTGAGAGGATGAGAGTGTGCACCAACGCATCCCATCCACTAACATAACTCCCTTGGAGCAAAAACACCAAGACGCTGACTTCCAATAGCAGCATCCCAAAACTTGTTACCAAAGACAATACATTCCATCCAGTAGCTTGCCCAGAAGAACCCTGCCATACCTGCATTTCAAAATAAACCAAAAGAACAGAAAGGCTTTGTTGATTCCAGGACCCCGTCAATGTTGCCCAACAAAACAATAAATATTTAAGAGGAGTAATGTAAGTATCAATGTTCCTTCAGGCATAAAAGAATCATGTAATTTTACAATTGTAAACTTCCACTGTGTAACCCCAATTCTACACGGGCAGATGTCAAGAGCTATTATTTCGCCACGTAAGGGTATGTATTAAATTACAAACAATGGCGTTACTGATTCTGACTGATTGGCTGACTTAAACCTAATTTTGAGGAATAAAAATGGAAGAGAATGGGAATGCAAATGAGAACCTGAAGCAGGCACCACAGGAGATTGAGAAGAGCGACCACCCAGAGGACGGCATAGTAAGAGGCGATGATGGATGATCGGGCGTGAGTTAGCCTGCTGATGCTCCTCCGCGCTTGAGATACCATAAATAAGACAAACCCTAATGGAGGGGCGATCAACGCAACGTTATACCACATCCCGTAACCCCCCTGCAACCACCACCCCATTGATACACTCCGAATTCTCAATTCAGCTCAACTGGCTGCCCTCTTCATTCAATTCAATTCAATTCTTCAAATCACGCACCCCAGGGTCTACCTCTGAAAGCAATTCAACCTTCAAATCACCTAACCCTGGGTCTGCCTTCGGCTTTGACTCTGCTTATTAATTTAATTATTCAGTCAGCCCTGCCCTGCCCTGCCTGGCATCTCCTTCTCTCTGTTGGCTCTCATCCAAACACAAAACTAGTGTGGGGTAAAGTAAAATTATAGATGAATATCAAGTTAAACAACACAACATGGTTGGGAATCTTTGCCGACTTTCACTGGTTTTTAGATCTCAATTTTATACAATGCCATACATCATTTCATATATTTATACCCGTGCCCTCTTTTAGATGTTCCTATGGTATTACGCTATTTTTATTTATTTATTTATATAAATGTTTATATCTTGATTGAGTCTAGTTCAAGTAAAGGGAGAGACGGGTGTTAATTTTTTTACTCAAATTTAATTATAATTATCATATCGTAAGTGATATATTAAGGTTTTAATTTAATTAAATTATTACAAATAATATATTTATTATATTAAGATACATATTTTACAATTTAAAAATGGGAATAAATATTATAAGTAAAAAATATGGGATTTTTAAATGTAACAATATTTTAAAATTACTTTATTTATTATATATATAATATATATATATAATAATAATAAACTGTGTAGATTTATATTAACATATATATTTCACAATTTTAAATGGGATAAATTATTATAAATAAAATATGGGATTTTATGTAACAATATTTTTAAAAAATAATTTATTTCAATTATTATGTATACATAAAAATAAAAGAGTGTAGAATTGAAGAAAAATTCAGAATTGAAATCTAATTTATATATTTATATTATTGTTAAAGTGATAATTTTGATGAATTAATAAAATGTATATTATTAATTTGATTCATTTTTATTATAAATTTATTAAAGGTTAAGGAAAAATAAATTTATAAAAATCTGAAGATTTATTTGTTTTAATTTTGATTGAATTAAAATAAATATAAATTGGTAAATATGATATTGCAAGTTATTTTATCGAAATGATATATTATTGCTTTAGAAATCTCTTTTAAGTTTATTCCTTTCTTAATAAATGTACCATGTTATGGTTCAAATCATCTTTATTTTTAATGTGTGTAAAAGGATAAAAAGTCTAAATATTTGTGTAATAATTTCACACTAATAATAAATTGCTAGACAATTGTGGTTTATAACATATTATATCAATAATTTTATTTATGTATTTATATCAATAATTTTATTTATGTATTTATATCAATAACTTTGTTTATGTATAAATGGGATGTGAGACAATTTTTTAGATTAATATGATAATATTTTTATGTGTTTTTATAAATTCTTTCTTTATAAATGTTTTGTACGTTTTTTTCTTTTTCTTTTAAATGTAAGTTATTAATTCCTTTATATGGGGTGTTTTGCATGCGAGAGGGTGGGGGGACGAGCTATTGTCATCATACCTAGCCATTCAACTAGGAGAAGTGGCAGCACACCCCTTTAACTATTGATCCAATCAAATTGATCATAGCATGGGGAATGCCACACATATGATGTTCGACACCATGCAAATGGAACACTACCTCAGCTCACCAGACCCTTGTCAAATCCACTCCAACTAGCAAATAAACTCAATATCCGATTGTCTAACCTCCTTGCCTCGTGCGACTGAGCGAAATCAATTGCCACCAACAATGGAATTCAATGTTGTTATCATGGCAATTCATTACACCACTACCAATGGCAACTCTAACCAACAAGTTATCAAGTGAGACAAGGAGTTTTAAATAACCAATTTGGGAGCCTTGAAAACCTAGCTTTTTCTTTAGCAACATAGTGAAGCTTTTGATGGTTAGTCTCATCTTGTTCATCCCTTTATGCCATGTTGGTAGTGCTCCAACTCTCTTTGCTTTCCAAGCGATCTTTAAAAAAGGGAGTGGTAGCTCATTAGCGAGCTTTTCTCCACAAAGTTGGCACTTTCCCTTCCAACTTTGACTAGAATCTTGGATCATCCTGCAACAACATCTATTGGACTTAGTTTTATCCAACTTCTTGGAACCAGCTTGAGCATCCTGTAGCAGTGAGGTGGTACACGACAGTTCGGCGACCTCTTTCCATGACAAGTTAATCCTTTTCACCTCTTGGTTATTTCTTGCTTCCTCTTTCATTGGCATTCTAATATTGACTTTAACTCTCAGTAGTGACTTGCTTTCATATTCTTGTCCATTGGTAGCTAAGACCCTGCACTTCTGCAAAAGCCCCCCTCTCTCTTAGGTGATGGCTCTTCACATAGCTCCTTCTCAATGGACCTATCCTTTGTTGGCACATTCTCAACCAGTCTAGCCCTCATTATATTGTTTCGGAGCATGGCCCTAGCTTCATTTACCTAAGATATCATCTTCTTTTGTCCTCTTCTATCCCTTTTTTAACACCTCCCTCCCTTTTCTTTAGCCTTTCTCTCCTCCTCCTGGAGTCACTATGCCACACCAAAGAGCATGTGCTTGCAAAGGTGTAGTGTATTATCAAGAGTGTGGTAATCCAAGCAATACATGGACACATCTCAGAGTTGGGGAAGCAATAACTCACTTTTGAGAACTCACCTTACCCCCTATTTAGAAAGAACTCACTTGTGTCAAAAGGAAAGGTACCAACCAGAGGCACCTTCTTTCAGATACAGAAGTAATGGTGGATTTGGCTTATTGGGTACCTGATATAAGGTACACACGTGTGTTTTAATCAATATATGCACATGATGGACCTATACTAACACATGAAATTTCTACTTGGCAAGGTTTTACTGGATCAACATGAGAACAAAGGGGACCTCTTTCTCTCCATGGAACATGTGCATTGACACATGATGGACCTGGACCACCAACTAGAGCACATTGAAAAGTACCTTGGCATCCCCCCTATTACTCGTTGCTCACTTGGCAACAACAAGGAGCCCATCCAGGTTATAACAATTGATTCAGACCACTCTTCCTAGTCTCCTCAACCTTAGTATGTCTTTGGTTTTTCAGTTTCATGTTTCTTTGCTTTCCCTCATGACCTTGAAGGCTCACATATTAGTGTATGTATGGTATATTTTCAATCCATTGGTAGCATTTTGTCTTCTGCTTCTCTTAAATGGGTATTTTTTTATATGGTCAGGTTTCCCTAACGACCAACCAACATAAAACCTTCGACTCTTCCATGTAATCTCTTGTTCAAAAGGTAATATAAATATCTATTCCCAAAAAAAATGTAAGCTTATCAAATCATAATTTTGTGAGTTTCAAGGGTTAGTTAAAATAGTTATGAACCAAACATGAGATATTTTATCTCTCCCTTAAAATTTGAAAGATTATAAATTCAATTCTCTCATTTTTCTTAAAGTTAGGTTTTGTTACAGAGTTAACAATTGGAGTAGTTAATAAGTGCGATTTTTTGGAGTTTCCAACGAATTTTCGGCCAGAATCTGGCGAAAAAATTTGTGACCAGATATTGATTTGTATTGTTTAAATTGGTTTTTTGACTACATATATAGATTTAGCACCCTCAAAAACCCTTGGGGCACTTCATTGTGAAGAGTTCACCTATCAAATTTGTGATTTCAATGAATCCCTGTCAGATTCTAGACAAATTAGATTGGAAAATAAACTGGAAGACTTTCCAAGGTCACACTTAAAGACTACTCAGTGAACAAGTTTCCTTATTTAATATTTACGAATTATGTTTTTTTTTTTGTAAGCTTGGCACGACTACATCTTCATCATGTCCAATATATCACCCCGATCGGGGCGGGGAATTGAAACGTTGACTTCACATTATTGTAGTGTTTTCTTCTCAAAGATGTATGAAAAGAACCCACTTAAGATTGTGGATGACAAACAATCTCAAGAATATAAATTGCTACTAAACATTGTAGATCTACAACAACTAATGGAAACAAAGCCTGCCAAAGTTCGGATCTACGCCACAATCATAGTTAAACAGCAAAAAGAAATAGTAATAACTCCAATCATCCAATGGAAACCAGATATACAAAGAATGGTTTTATTATAACACCTGTGAAGGGAACAAATAAATGTTACTAGTGCCCCTCTATGGGATGAGTTCTTGGCTATCCTCAAATTCCTTCAGCTTGTGTAGATCTCTCTCCTTTATAAAATGTAAACCCAACAAAAATATGGTGTTCGACAATGAAAATAATCAGAGTTACAACAATGAGTGCAACAATGAAAATAATCAAAAGTGAATAATGAATGGAAAACTCTTCTATTTATAACAAAATATTGGGTTATCCTCAAATAATGAGCAATAATAGAATATTATTAACCCAATTCTTGGAATAACCACTTGAAATATTTTATTATATTTGGTTAAGAGGGAAAACATATTTAAACTTTTATTTAGAAATAATAAATAAATAAACGATTTATTTATCATCTCAATGAATTGGTTAAGGAATAATAAACAAATAAGGATTTATTTAATTATTCCCAAGGGATTTAGTCAAATTTGACAAAGATTAATAATTAATTAGTGATTTATTAATTATTCTTAGAGAAAAATAAGATAATTAATGATTTATCTGTTGATTTTTCATAATTGGTTCAAATATGACAAGGAATAATAATTGAACAATGGTTTAATTAATTATTCCTAGAAGAAAATTAAATAAATAGTGATTTATTTAATTATTCTTCGTGGTTTTAACTATAAATTACTTAACAAAGGTGGTTTATTAAGTAATTTCTCACAGTGAAAACAATTTTACTATGGTAAAATTGGCTTTACATGGTGTACTTCGGTCCATCTAGTAAATTAGGCTAGATGATCAATTTTTGGTGATAACAAATTGCACCCCAACGTACGAGTGTTAGGAGAAAAACATATGACTGAAGTACGTTGTAAAGACACAATCACCAAATAACATAGGGAAGTCAGAGAGAGAGAGAGAGAGACCAATAAAGCTAAAGTGAAAGAGGATAGGGACAGAGGGAGCGAGACTAATGCAAGTCTCCTTTTATGTTGTGGTACCGGACCTCATTGAGGCAGGGGAGGCATACCCATACTCGTCGAGATAACTTAGTACAAAACTAATGGTGTGCCCAGAAACATAAAACTGAGCAATGAAGTACATGTTGAATGGTACATGGCATGCTGGCATAACAGAGTCAGAAAATAATACAATGTGTCCCATATACATAATGCACCTGGAAAAACATGAGTCAGGACTGAATACAATAATATCTAAGTACATGAGATACAAAGGCCATTCCTTAAAAAATGGGTGGGAGGGAAGGTAAAACAATTGAGGAAGCCCTGTTGAACAGGGAAGGGCTATGCAAAACTGAAAGGATAATCTGAAGGAGATGTGCATGCTATGAACATTGTGATCGGTAGGGACCGAACCCATCAAATTTGTGAAACTGCATATGAGGTTGTAGCATAATAGGAATGCATCTAGGCGTGTGGGGGCCTACCTAAAGGGCCACCCCCATATGAGGTCTGAAACATCTCACACACACTCAGGAATCACTGGTACAATCTGTTGCATCACTGAACCATCAAGTGTATGAACCACGAACATGAAACAACAAGTCAAAGGGTAATAATGAGACCATCTGCTCGATATGAGGAGCCAAACAAGAATGTAAGTTGGAACCAAGATACACCGCCCTCTAGTTTGTTCTTCTGGAATGAATGAGCTGATGTCGACAGAATAGGGCCCGTGATAGGTGAGGCAATGAGGATCCTCAACTAATGCATGAGGGAAAATAGTAATGTGACTAATAGACTAACACTAGGGATAATGGATAAAGTGGTACTGAGGGACAAACAAACAACTTCCCTTGTTAGAGCATAAAGTGCATGGTTGACTTGGCAGTGACTGACTCGACTCTAGAGGGGATGGGGATAGTATGAATGGAGGCCAAAATGGGCAACATAGGATGAACAATATGCAAATATGGATGGAATATTATGACATGATAGAAAGGGGCATGAAACAGACTCCATGGATGCAAGGGTGACTAATCATGGATGCTCTGAACAAGGGTGACTAATCGCGGATGCTCTGAACAAGGGTGACTCGATGACGTTGCCACACATAATAGGACTGGTGGGGACCATGAAAGCACGAGTAAATGATGGTAACTCATGATGAAAATTGACACGTGAGACAACAAGTATTAAGAGGAGGTGGACCTCAAAGTACAAGTGTTGCATATGAAGAAATTCGATTATGAGAGGCAACGAAGTGACCCTTCTTGGAAAAATGACTTCCTGTTGAAGTGCCAAATCATCAAAACCTAAGGAAGACCCATTAATGGTTTGTCAAATGAAGCTACGGTCTGGTCGTAATGTGTGACAGAAAAACTGTGGGTTTTCTTATAAAAGGGCATTTTCCCTCCAATTTGAGAGGAGGAGAAGGCCCTAAATCTTGTGGAGATAATAGCGGACAAACCAACCATCAAAATTGAGATCTGCGACTTTCAGATAAGTGGCCTTACTTGTCTAAAGGTGGCCTTAATGCTTCTTGGAGCGATGGTTCCTAGTGAGGAATTAAGGGAAGAGGAAAACAAGAATGAACTACAAGAAGAGATCTAGAATCATTCTCACCTACTAACTCAAACATGGGGACTATGTGGACATAGAGTAGAATATTCGAAGATATGGTATCAAATGTCTATGATATGTGATGTGAATATGCTCGCCGAAGAGGCTAGTAGGACAAATTATCCAAGGAATGGGAGGATAATCAACCGTACCTAGATTCAGTGGGATCTAGGCCGAGACTTATGCTAATCAACTGAGAAGATGGCAAGGGGAAAACCGTCATGCCCCCAAGCATGGGATACTGCCTGCAAATATATGTGATGGAGGGGATTGATCTGGTATGCAAAGGTGGGAATGATGCCCCCTAGCAGGAGGAGTTTATGGAGCACCATTGTGTTCCAAGTGCTCGAAAAAGGGATTCAAGCATCCTGACCCAACTTGGCACGAGATCCTCCAAAGGATGATAATGAGATGTAGGGGTCTATGTGCTCCCTAGTATGCTATGGTGTACTGGATGTATCCAGAGATATGGGCTCCAAATATTTATATGATACATAATATGATTATGCATTTTGATATGACGATGATGGTTCGCCATGTGTTTTGTTAATGGTTGTCTTATGTGGTATACATGTGATAAATGCCAATCTAGAATATTATTTGCAATGGTATCTACATAGTTATTTTGGTCTTTAGGAACATGACTGAAAGTGATGGTTTCAAATTCACGTACCAACAACTTAACTCGTAGATATTTTCTAAATAGGACTTGGTTATGCACATGATACACACCATTCAATTGCATGACAAGTAACAAGGAATCTAAATGAACATGAAGATGAAGGATGCGATGAGCAAGGGCATCGACTAATAAACCTATCACTGCGTCATATTCGTCATGGTTATTGGTGGCAGATCTGATGCACACGTCGTTCGAAAGGACTAACATATGCAAAGGGGTAAAAATGGCCCAGGCTACCGAGGCTAGATTTCGAGAGAAACGACTCGCACCGTCGGCGTGACTGATATATGGTGTGGATGATGGATCCATCTGAAAGGTTCAAAATACAATGAATGAGATGATGTAATGTACCTAACTTCATGGTAGAAATAAAGACACACAAATCAAAGGGATGTGCTATGAGTGACATTTCTGGAGGTGGAGTGCACTAAGAGAATTAGGAAGGGAATGGCCTTTAGAATCCCCCTAAAATATGCCTCATTTCCTAAGTGCAAGGGTAATCAAGGGTAGACATAGCTTCCATGATGTCCTCATCAGACTGGGAGATGGGCGAACGGGAGGAAGATTGACTACATGATGTGGCGGTGTTACCTGGTGCATCAACCTGAGAAAGAAGGTTCACATACACATCATCTTGAATGGTAGACGACGGGCTAGTAGATGGAGGATCTACGAATGTTGAGACCTGGGATTCTATCGAAAGAGGTTCAATAGAAGTGCATGGAAAAACCTTAGAAAGTTTTTCCTGCAAGGAACTCAAGGATGACGACAGGTAAAGAATATGGCTTGTGATGTCCGTCATCTCGACATCCGGGGGAGAGATTGGAATGGTGGGACCAGAGTCCCCCTGTTCTGGTTGACTAGTGGTACCAGAATCCACGGGTAGATGAGTAGATGATCCACTACGAGTGGCCTTGCATTCGCGAAGCGCCTCAAGGCAATCGCGAAATTCATCGAGACGAGGGAAATAATGGGAATAGTGACCATGATGATCACACAGGGCACAAGGGTGATTTGTGTGCAACGTTTTGAGTTTCTTGGGTGGACTCAGAAAGTTAACATAGACTTCAGGGATATTTGACTCAAGGAATGTTTCATGAACCAAAGGTTTGAGATGATGAAGCTCGGGACAATTATTGGTGGTGTGCCCAACAACTTTACACAAAGCGCACGAAGGTGACGGCTTTGGGGCCTTAGGGGCTAGAGGAGCTTGGGGAGCCTTGTCTTTAGGTTCTTTCCTCTTAGCTTTGCCCCCTTGTCCAGATGCTTTCGCAACAGGAGTCGGTCCCTGTTGAGGTTGTGATGGAACTGAAGCAGCAGCAAGGGCTGTAGGGACCGATTGAACCGGGGTCAAAGCATGATAAGGTCATAGTTGACTAGGTAGAATTATTGTAGGGGGATCGATGTACCATATTGGGATTCCCAAAGTCATGGTAGGAAGGACCAGCGAAGCCATGACAAGGACTTAAAATACTCCCGAAGGGGGGAATAAGAAAGGTATTTGGCCTGCAGAGTAATGTCCCAGCAGAATAGCTCTTGGATGGTTGAGACCTGGAGGAATAGTTCCTGGTGGAAACATTGGAGAGGCACCCACAAACAGAGGAGGTATTGGGGGGGTGGATCCAGAAGGATCAACTGGGATGGAAACAACAGGGTGTTGAGGAGCTGGCCGTTGATCAGATGTACCAAACTACTTGAGAGCAACCCATGATGCTTGTAACATGCAAACACTAATAGATTTAAGCTCTAAGATGAGAGGGGGAGGACCAAGGAAAGCACCCAACAATGAGGAATCTTTGTAGACTTCGGGTGAAACACTGGTGAGAGGATTTGAGGACTACTTATCTGATATCGATGAGATAATGGACTCGGGGGAGGTCATGGAAGTTGGCTCATAGTAAGTAAACTAATCAATGGTAACGATCTTCTCTTCATGGGGGAATCACATCTTGTGGAAAACCGCAGATGTGATGGCTAACATGGCATATGTGTAACTATGAACTAAGAGAATGTTGTAATCCAAAGGGACATCAATAACCTCAATGTCGACATGAACAGTCTTGCCCGCAAGGGTCACTAGATAGTTGTGATACATGCCAAAGGGCTGGGAGGAGTGTTCGTCCCAAGCACGCAAAGTGATGGTGGAGGGGGACAACTTAGGTGACTTAAGTTATTTCCAAACAACAGCGAACATCACATAGGTGGATACACCTTCTTTAATAATGCATCAGGAGATGATGGCATTATAGACTCGAACTGGTATCTGAAAAGCAACAGATGAAGGTAATGGGGGATGCTCTGATGTATCAACAGGGAAGAAAATCAAATGATCATCAGAAGGATCTACTACACCCAAGGCAATTAGTAGAGATTTCTTTTGAGATGGGCATGACTGGAGTACTTCCAACGACGACATGGCAGCAGGTGATTGCGCCAAGTCATCTACTATATTGTATGTATGGGCAGCTCGGTTAGAAGCTGTGTTACGACATAATGGTCCCTTTGGGATCTTGGGAATGGCCTCAACTGTAGGTTGAGGGATCTGTAGTGGACCATTTGGTGTTGTAAGAGGCTCAACAAATGCTTTGGTTTTGGAATTAGTGGTGGATGAAGTTGATGGCTTGTCATATTGATGTGACCGAGTTTGTAGGTTGATATCGGAGAGATTAACCTCATCAAAATTCATCACAAGGATCTAGTAGTCACCTAGACCAGAAGGTTGGGAGGGATGGGTTGCTTGACCTGGATGAGGTTGAGCAACGACAAATCCTTACTGAGGGAAAGGATTTGTAAGCATTTCTGCTTGAGATGGCGCAGGATTCTGAGGTGATTGCTAACCTCTAGAAGTTGTGTGAGCTTCCCACATTTGGCGCATCTGGGGTAAGAGAGGACACTCATGTGTATAATGGCCATGTACACCACAACATGCACAAGGCTTGTTCATACGAATAGCCTTGTTCTGCTTGGGTTGACTGCCCTATTGCTGGTTGTTAGTTGTTAGGTCCCTATAATACTAGTGATTCCCCCGTTACCATTGTCGTTGTATCCCTTATTAATATTTTTGTGCCCCTATTGTCCCCATATTGTTATTATTGTGCCCCATAGAATCCCTCTATTGTTATTTTTGTGCCTTTATATTATTATTGTTAGGTCGGCTTGGTTATATTATGACCCCTTAGACTCTTATATATAGAATGGAGGTTTTGTCACTTGAATCATCCAAGAATTGTTCATTTGTGTAATGTAAAGGAGATTGCCCCCTCGAAGAGGCTGAATTATAAGGCGTTGTTCTATCTTTTCTATCTTTTTGTGAGCTAGTTTCATAACATTTAGTATCAGAGCTTTGGATTCTAGGGTTTCACTGCTCCAAATAGGTCATCGCGGCATTTTCGCTATAAATTTTTTTCTCCGATGTTTCAGATGCTAAAAAAAAATCCCATTTGGGTTGAAATCGTTCTGAACCTCGGGTCCAAATTTCAGAGTTTTTCGTGCTATATTTGCAGAGATATGATTTAAGGAAGTTGTCCTTTTTGCAGACTCCCGAATTACATTACAAACAGGTGACCTAGGGAAAATAGTCATAACTTTTCTTTTGAGCATCAGATTGAAATTTCGTAAGAAGTTAAAGAAAGAGGATAGACTGTAGTTTCCTATGTATATATTTCAAATCCTAAGGTCAAAACAGTGACACGTGGCACTTCATACAAGTTCGCTCTTCTGAAAAGGTATATAATTGGTTCATCTTGGGAGATTGTGCATAACTCTTTCTTAGAGAATCTAAATCCGACTGGTGGCGTTGGAAAGAGGATGCAAAGGGCTACTGCAGGTCGCACTTTCAGAACTGGAAGATCCGAAATTACAGAGATACATCAAATGCAATATCAAGCTCTTACAAAGTGAAAAAAGGTGTGTAGATTTTTAAAAAAAAATTCATAAGCTTGGTTTGAAAAATTAGTTTAAGGAATTTGAAGGGCATAGTGAAGCATTATTGTGCGCCATTTCTATTATCCAACCAGATTGGATAAACAAAGCAAGGGAGGAATGGAAGAATGACGAAGAAGTGTGGGCACTTATTCGAAAGTCACAACAACATTCCAGTACATCTGATACATTTAGCAGGAAAAATGATTCGTTATGGTACAAAGATTGCTTATACCTCTGTAAGAATTCCCAACTCAAACAAAAGATTCTTATGGAATTGCACACTTCTCCCTTAGGAGGACATTCAGGATTTTTAAAAACATACCACAGGGTTAAGAAGGAATTTTTTTGGGATGGCCTTAAATCGGATATTCAAAAGTTTGTGGCAGAATGTTTGGTTTGCCAACAAAATAAAGTTGAAACAATTAAGACCCCAGGTCTATTACAACCTTTATCCATTCCAAGCCAACGTTGGGAGGAGGTTTCAATGGATTTTATCACAGGTTTACCCAAGTCTGAAGGAAAGAGTGTCATCATGGTGGTAGTTGATAGACTTACCAAGTATGCACACTTTTGTGCATTATCACATCCATTTAAAGCCATACAGTTTCTACTGCATTTATGGAAACAATTCAAAAGCTACATGGAAACCCAAAGATTATTGTAAGTGACAGAGATCCCATTTTCACTGGAAATTTTTGGACGAAATTATTTTCTTGTCTTGGTACTTAGTTAACTCATAACTCATCTTATCATCCTCAATCTGATGGGCAAACTGAGATAATAAACAAATGTTTGGAAGGATATCATCGTTGCTTTGTGTCTGATAAACAAACACAATGAGTCAAATGGTTTCCTTTGGCTGAATGGTGGTATAACACTTCCTTCCATACTGCAGCAAAAATGACCCCATTTATGGCACTTTATGGATATCAGCCAATATCCATCACATCATATTTAAGAGAAAATTCTAAGGTTCAACCAGTGGAACATCACATCGAGCATCAACAACAAGTTCTCCAACTCTTAAAGGATAACCTCACGTTGGCGCAGAATAGAATGAAACAACGGCAGATCAACATCGCAGCGAAAGAAGTTTTGATGTAGGTGACTGGGTATTCCTATGGTTACAACCATATAAACAAATGTCCCTCAAGCAAGCTAAGAAGGATAATAAATTATCAACAAAGTATTATGGTCCGTACAAGGTGTTGCAAAATATTGATACTATGGCATACAAATTGGAGCTTCTTGCAACTTCCCGAGTGCACTTAGTTTTCCTTGCTTCATGTTTAAAGAAGGTTATAGGTGACAAGCTCCCAGTTCAAACAATATTTCCAAAATTTTATGAGGAAGGAAAAATCATATTGGAACCAGAAGTAGTCACAGAAACAAGAACTCAACATCTACGAAATCGATTAATTTCAGAATATCTCATCAAGTGGAAGAACTTATCCGCTGAAGATTCCACATGGGAGGATGAGAATTTTATACAGAAGCATCTAGAACTACTCAAGCATTGAGGACAATGCTTTTTGGAAGGAGGGGGGCATGTTAGGCCCCTATAATACTAGTGATTCCCGCATTACTATTGTCATTGTATCCCTTATTGTTATTATTGTGCCCCTATTGTCCCCATATTTTTATTAATATGCCCCATAGAAACCCATTATTGTTATTTTTGTGCCCTTATGTTATTACTGTTATGTTGGATTGATTATACTATGACCCCTTAGACTCTTATATATAGAAGGGAGGTTTAGTCATTTGTATCATCCAAGAATTATTCATTTGTGTAATGCAAAGGAGGTTTCCCCCTTGAAGAGGCTGAATTCTAAGGCGTTGATCTATCTTTTCTATCTTTTTATGAGTTGGTTTCCTAACACTAGGCTGTATGGATGCCTAGTCAGCATCCCAGTCACAAAATTTTGCTTGTTTGACAAAATGGACATCATGCTCTACTTTCTCATACGAACTCTGTTTTGAGTGAAACGAATTGCGTTGGGATCATATCACCAAGATGGACGTGGTCATTCAAGTTTTGAGTGATTCTAAGCACTTTTATTTTTGAGCAAATTTTTCCCCTAATCCAGATTCCGATCACTTCAAGTCCTTCTTGGAGAAGTATTTTGCTTGTTTCAAATGATCCAAGAAATGATCTATCCTATGGATTCTTGAGTGTGATTTTGTTCAACACCTTTTAATCTATATACATCCTCCAAGTCCCATCCTTCTTTGGTATAATGATATGGGTGACCCACATGGTGATGTACCCAGTCGAATGACACCCTGTTCTAGCAGTTGCTACAATTGTTTCCTCACCTCACTTTATTCTATAATATACTACCTATACAACCCAGTATTTGGTAAGTTGGAGTCTGAAAATAGTTGGATCTCATGCTCCACTTCCCTCTTACCTGCTAGCCCTTTACGCTCTCGGAGCACACCTTTGTATGCCTATAAAAATTCCTCCATTTGTTGTTTTTTGTTTCTTAGTACACCCATCTAGGGATGCCTTTCCTCTTATTGACTCCTCTTCATACTGACTTTCTCTTAGAAATAATAAAACACACTTCTTGCTGGAAATGGTCAATTTCTTAGCTTCGATGGCACTTACCAGTGAAATTTTGAAATTGCCTTTGTAGGCATTGATGATGAACAATTTTCCATCCTTGATGATCTGATACTAGTTGGATCTCCTCATGAATATTGCATCATGCATCTACATGTATGGACTCCCAAACACGACTCCACATACATTAAGGGGAACCACATATAAATATACTTCGCTAATAAAATCAACACTAATAACAAATCTAATTTTCATTGTTTAGTTACATTAAACTCTGCATCCTTATTTACCCATCCCATTGGATATGGGTTTGGATGATCACGAACTTCTAGACCCAAATTATTGACCAAATCTACAACAATGATATTCGGCTGTGATCCTAAGTCAAACAGAGCATCAATATTTGTCTTCTTGACCTGTATCTTTATATGGAAGAGTTTGGTCATTTTTTTTTCTTCCTGTTGTTGAAGGCTACATAGGTTCACCTCCTTATGTGCTAACGCACAAATGATCTTCTCATCCATGTTTGAGATGATTTCAACTTGGTTTCTCGAATCTATGGCCATGAGATTATTCTTCTTATTATATTTCTTCTTGTTCTTTGGGTTTATCTCTAGATGCAACTTCCAACACTTCTCCTTTGTATGGCCATCAATGTTGCAGTGATTGTTAGGATATTTGCACTGGTGTTGTATAGTTGTCATATTTTTATCCTTTCCCTCTTTTTTCTTCTTCTTTTCCTCCTTTGAGGCATAATTTTTCTCCTTCTGCCTTGATCCACTTGATTGCACTCTCTTCAGGCCTATGTTCTCTAAGTATTGTGCCTGTACAGAAGCCTCGTCCAACGATTGGGGCTTGAATAACATCACCTGCTCACACATATGGTGGTGCATACCTGCCAAATACTTGATGAGTACAT
The DNA here is from genome assembly GCA_000404065.3 of Pinus taeda. NCBI lineage: Eukaryota > Viridiplantae > Streptophyta > Pinopsida > Pinales > Pinaceae > Pinus > Pinus taeda. The sequence continues at coordinate 424,830 of APFE030223938.1, read as the reverse complement.
CTAGGTTCTTTGGAGATATACCCAACATTATAGCCATCTTTCTAAATTTCATGGTGTACTCCTGCATGCTTTGGCTCGACTTTTGCTTGAAGTAATGGCACCAAATCCACTGATCATCCACATAACCAATGGGATAAAATTATGACTTAATGAGGGTTTTAAAATACACTCACTTAGTCACTGGAGGTTCTCCCTCCAACCTCAACATTTCCATGTGGCTCTCCCACCAATTCAGTGCATGACCATCTAATTTCAGCCACGCAAATGAGATATTTTTGTTAGAGAATTATATATTACGGAGCAATGGAACACATAAAATATTGTAGAAATATAAACACAGAAAATGCATAAAACAAGAGAGACACAGATAT
>APFE030223938.1:390033-424439 GCA_000404065.3 Pinus taeda | reverse complement strand
TACGTGGTTCACCCAGTTTGGGCTACGTCCACCCCGAACAACCAGTCCTTCCTTTCTATTATCCAGCAAAATGAAGAGACACAACCTACAACAAATCTGCTATAATATCCTCTATTTTCTCTCACAGTCTCACCTCTATTTTTTCCGCTCACACATCTAGAATACACATCTATCACAACCTCAAATACAATTCCCTCATACAAAGAGAGGGGTTTCCTTCTAGGGCAAAAAAACCCTAAACTAAACATAAGTTCTACCATCAGATCATCCGCCTAATGAACAGACCAGATTGACTAGAAATTTCTATACTTTTATAAGGCAAATTTACATATGTTTTTAGCTTCGTGGGCGCTGCCCTCGAGCCCCCGCAGGGGGACCGCTGGCCCCCAGACCCCCGCGGGGGGGATACGTCCCCCCCGCGTGGAGGGGTGTACAAACTTCCTGGGGTATACATCCAGCTGAAACAAAGACCTCTGAACAATCATGCTCCACACACAACACTTTTTTCCTTCCTCAATTTGATGGACGCTGAAATCAACTTGTAGTTGTTGTAACCAATGATTTGGCTTCAAAGAATCGATATTTTCATGGTATGGCTTGATATTGAATTTTTCTTCCATTTTAAACAAATATTGATTCATGACACTTGAACTAGGTTGACCTTTTTCTAGTTCTTTCTTCGACTGGTTCTCCATTTCTCCTCGATATTGTGATCCTCGCTTTGATTTTTCCTTGCATTAGAACCCCCATCTTCTCCAAATATCCCCAGATTGTTATTTAAGGTCACCATGAGGAGGTTTACATTGCGGTTGATATCTGTGACTTGTTGCTCCAACCGTGTAAACCTCACATCTATAGCATCACGAGGTTCGTTTACAAATTCAACAACCATGGTTAGAGTTTTACAATTTTTGTCCTTGTCAATATAGATCCCTGGAATATCAACAAAATACCCAAAGAAACACGCTCTGATACCAAATGATCTGGAAACTACCATGGATATTCCATTGGAGAGTTCATCACAACAAATATGATAATATTATGTTAAAAATCTGAAAATTCTACATTATTACAATTTTATTAAACTTTAAGATTTTTGGATTTAATTATAATTAGTGCATGCATATGAATGGAAATTATGCAAAAAATAGAGAATGATAAAATAGATCACGCACACACATAAGACACAAGATATGCTTTGGGAAACTCTTTTGGGAGAAAACCTAGCTGGAAGGTGAGGTTGCTCTGCTTTTTTTCTTTGTTTAGAAATATGGCTATAGGTACAAAGAAGTAATGCTTGTGGCCTATGGGATTCTATAGTGCATAGGTCCTCTCTGTGTTCTCTGCGTCCTATCTATCTTGGATATATTTTCTCAGCTATGGAACAAAATTCTATGGAAATAATAGAATGCCTCTTCCTCCTTGTGCCTCGATTATAACATAACCTAATAGCCTACTAGTGGTTAATTTTGACTACATTGACTCTTAATTAGAGTTAAAAGATAGACTCTTCTAGAGTATTTTACATCTAAAACTTGTGGCTATCCTTTTTTCCATGAATAATGGGGTCAGGCACGACATCCTCCCAAACTATGTGAAAACAAGAATATCAACTTCCGAGTGGTATAAATTTTGTATACAGACTCCGATCGACATGCTTCTTATATCATTGGAAATATCTATGTGTGTAGAAAAACATGAAAATTTTGTTTGTTAAAGAGGCGAAATTTTACCCCTATAAAATATCATTTGATGCCTAAAAATTCTCTTGGAAGGTTTGAGACTTCGTTTCGCCAAACCAGGTCCTACCAGTAAAAATTGTCACATGAGATGATTCCTCCACTGTTTCCACTCCAAATGCATCAATATGGATGAAGCAAATATAATGATCCAATCTAGATCATTTGAAGTCCATGAATTCCTTAGTGTCCCCCACTAGTTATCAATAATCCCTAAAATATTCCACCATGTAGATGATACTGCGCTACTCTGATTATAATTGAGATGCCACTACACCATAATTTTGACTTTTGAGTTTGAATCTCACCATCCCGCTCCAACAACCTGCAATATTGGATTCCTACTTCTTCATAACATCCATTCATTTCTTGATTATGTGTCATATTTCAATCCTTTCATATGTACTTCTAAAGAGGGATTCTATACATCTCACCTCCTACTCTTGCTAAAGTCAACTCAAGAGAATATTTTTCTTGTTTCACTATTAGGAGTTTTAACTATTCCTCAATACTAGAAAGCTTAACAATTTTCATAGCACTCTCGATCCTCATTTCTTCAAGCTCACTAACCTTCTTTAATATTATGCCTTTTAGTTCATTTTTACTTCATTACTAAGAGGCCTTCTGCAACATCATTGATCTTCCCTTGAATGTGCTCTTAGTGACTAACATTTAGAAGCCCTGCAACCACTATGGATGTCTTCATATCTTCCTGCACTTTGTTGATGGATGGTCCATAATCTGAATACTCTACCACCTTACCTAATTTTTTACTGGCTCTCTCTTCTTCTACTAACATCTAGAAACCCTGTAACCACTATGGATGTCTTCATATCTTCTTGCACTTTGTTGTTGGATGGTCCATATTGTGAATACTCTACCACATTACCTAATTTTTCTTTGAATCTTTCTTCTTATACCAATTCCTCATCAAATGTCATGTTTTCTTCTTGGGGTACGACATTGAGTCCATGCTCCATGATTCCATATCATCCTTTTTTCTAGTTGTTTTTAGCATCATTTTACCACAAAAAATATTTTACTTTACAAAATATACCCTAGTGATGAGTTGTCCTCCTTTCTTGTTGCGATGGAGCATTTTCTTCCTTCATTTTTTGTTCTTACCCTTGTTGGCATAATGTGTGACTTGCAAGCCTATTGAATTTAGCTCTATTTTAGTTAGGTGCCTTTTGAACCATTTACGATTGAGCTTAATCAATCTTTCTAAGATTTCATGTGCAATAAGTGAAACAACTCACTCTTTTCACCAAATAGCCAACACCTTTGACTGAAGATGATTGTGAATGGAATCATCATCACCTAAAATCAAGTAAAAAATATTTTGTATGTTGGTTTCTATAATAGCCATATGATATTCTCTAATGTTGGTGAAGAAATAGTGGAATATTTAAAAAATCAAATTACTACAATCCATAATGAACATAATGGAACACATTCTAGTTTTTGCCACCATATCCAGAATCTTGAGTCTCTTACCAAAGATAAGCTCCTCAATATCATGCAATGAGCCTTAGAAGATTTCCACAATTCGCTATAACACCCTTCTTCATTGTAGGGGGAAAGAAAAACAATTATCCTTATGACCTCTTGTCCACCCAATATACTCTTACATTTTTCAAATGAAATGGGCTGCTCTTCTAATATTTTGTTTATTTTGGGTTTTTGTTACTTTGTTTTTGTAACCTGGAATGGAAATTAAGCTTTTCAAATAGAGATTTTACTGTTGTGAAGAGTGTGTTATTTTCTTTTAGACTTTGACATGCTTTTCTTTTCATTAATATATGATTTGGTTATGATGATGGAAGAGCTTGAAGACAGGTCTCAAATCCTAATGAACAAATGGTTGATATATGCCTTTATTGTTTGGATAATCCAATATCAGTTTCTTATAGTTATTCACATCCTGTTCTTTTCTTATTATGAGTAAAATTGATAGCATTGTGGATCTCTTGGCTCAATTGTGGATACAAATTGGTGTTGTCATTTTTATTCTTGCACAGTTTCTATAGCCTAGTTTTGGATTGAAATTTTCTAGTGGCATGGTGTTTTTATATACTATATAGTTCTGAATTATGAATCATTTAACTATTTTTGGGACCTTGCTATAACATGTAACTCAATTTTATTATTGTTTATACTCCATTTTGTAGTGAAGGTTTTTGACCTCAAAACTCTCTCTCTCTCTCTCTCTCTCGTCTCTCTCTCTCTCTCTTCTCTCTCTCTCTTGCGCCTCCTCTCTCTCTCATTCTCTCTCTCTCTCTCTTATATACTATATATAATATATAAAAATCTATATCTATACACACACACACACACACACTGCACACACACACACATAATATATATATGTATCACTTAACACTACTTAATTTCATGACTTATGTTTTAGGTGGTTATTATTATGGTTTGATTTAATATATATTTAACACCATACATACTATTTCTTTTCATAATTAAATTTGTGGTGAGGGAAATCTTAATACATTTGTGCAAGTGATAAGTCATAATTCCTAGAGGTGACAATTAACAATTGCAGGTTTTGTGTGTAAATGTGTTGGGACTTGTTGCAGAATAAATCTTATGTGTATCTAATGACATGGCTCTATTTGTTTGAGTTGGAAAACATAGGTGTTAACATTTAGAAATTTGTTACATGGTTGACATATCTTGAACTTCATGGTCCCATTATTTCTTTGAAATGTTGTTATTCCCATAAAACACTGTTAGAAATGAATGTCAGTTGGTCATTTCAAAACCTAGGATTCTATTCCACATTCTTTCCATTCTAGCTTTGATTTTTGCATTTGCATGTTATTGTGTAAGGTTAAGGTTTGTTATGTGAAACCCTGTCTAGATTGTATGAACAAAAACATAGTCGAAACCTCTCATGGCTCTTGTAGTATGAGTAATACTTGGTGTTGACATTATTAATTCCTATGAGTAATACTTGGTTGTTTTCCAAGAAGATGGGTGGTGGGATTTTATTCAAGGTTTTGAGGGTTACAATGATGATGTGGTGAAGTCCTTTACCTCCACTTAAAATGGTTAAAAGGCCAAGGTTGGTGATATTTAAATGCAAGTAGATGTAAGCTTTATTGTTGAAGCATCATGTATTTCTACTGATGGCGAGAACTAGTCCAAACATTTCCCTGTGCATGACATTCCTTGGTGGGAGTTTTTGGTTTCAAAGAACTGCACTTATAACATGAAAGGTATGCATGTTTAGTCTCTTAAAACCAAATCACAAGATTTGCTTTATTTTATTAGGTGCTTTATCACTAGTGAAGGTAGATATGGTCTCTTTTTTCTATATCAGTTCCACCTGTTAATGGTGTTTCTTTTCTTTAAGCTCAATTTACCATTTTATTTACATAATTTTTTGTCTAAAATGGATGAATTCTATGAATTTGAGCGCAATAACCCTGAGCAAACCTTATTGTAGAAAATAATGTAGATTCAAAATCTCATGCAATTTACTAAAGCACAGGGAAAGAATCTACCTCTAGTTTCAACCATCGGAAGTCAATAGATCGATGAAAATAGTATTAAAAAGAAGATAAATCAATGGCACATAACACAAGATGTATTCGGTGAAAGCCACTGCTCAAAACCCTGTTATCTATATTGCATATATCAGAAATACGAGTGAAGATACAAAGCTTGTTCTCACTAGAACAATTCTGCACAAGTATGCCCAACTCTCTTAGCTCACAAGCTTGCTCAAGCCAAATCCTTAGCTTATTTAGTAGCTCTCCAAGCCCCCAATCCCTTGCGTAACTCCTAGGATGAATAACCCATATTTAAAGGGAATTCATGCTTCCAAAACTGCGCAATCCAAACATAGGTCCTTCTCTGATTGCATGCATGATATTTACAACTCAGTAAATCACATAACTGATAGTACATTGTCCCTGCACTCCAGTCTCCACTAGGTATTTCTTAGACTCAACATGCATGATTTTCTGATGAGGGAATTTTCAGTTAACTAGAGTTACACTTGTGGATGCACTAGTGCAACAACTGATTGTTAACTCTCTATTAGTTCCACAAAAATTTTGGAACTAATTTAATTGAACATAACTTAGAAAGCTAAGTTATCTAATTACAACTCACAATTAAACTCATCTTGGACCCCTAAAACTTAGGGAGAACATATACATGACTTCATAAATACTTCTGACTTATATTTCCTAAGCTAATTAAGTTAATTAAACTTAATTAACTATTTACAATTTGTTATGAGAATAGAATTCGATTTTAATTCTTAGTTTAATTCAAGGACGAATTAAACTGGAATTTCTTGTTGCCATTTCTCAACACTCCCTCTCAATAAGAAAGGGATTATTAGCTACCTTGATCCTATCTCTATGAGACTCGAATTTACATCTTGAAAATTCCATTGTCAAAATGTCAACATCTTTCTCCTTCGTGGGAATGTACTCTAACAACATGATTCGCCTCAATACACAGTCTCTAAGATGATGATATCATATATCAATATGCTTGGGTCCATCATGAAAAAATGGATTTTGATAGAGTTTGATACAACTCTGATTATCACAGTAAATCACAGTTGGATCCATCTGCTGACCAAACAAACTAACTAGGATCTTTGTCATCTAGATGGCCTCGCATGTTGCCTAACTTTCAACCATGTACTCTACCTCTACCGAGATGAGTGCAACTGATCTCTATTTCCTATTGTACCAAGAAACTACCACTGACCCAATACTAAAAATCCCTCCTGATGTGATTTTCCAATCGAATGGAATCCCTACCCAATCTACAATGGTGAAACCTTGAAGCTTCACTCCCTCTGTTCGTTTGTACCATAATCCATACTGAAAAGTGCACTTGAGGTATCTCAACACATGCTTTCTCGCCTTCCAATACAACTTGGTAGGCCTAACCATCACTTGACTAAGCTAGTTAACTGCATAGCACATATCCAGTCATGTGTTCATCAAGTACATGAGTGAACCCACAAGCTGCCTATAAATAGTAGCTTCCACTACTTCCCCTTAAGTAGCATCCTCCTTCCTCCAGTTACCTACTAGAGGAGTCTCCATGGGTTTGCTTCTCTCCATGCAGAATCTCTTGAGTGTCTCGTTGGCATACCTTCCTTCATACACAAACAACTCCCAATCTCCCTACCATACCTCCATGCTAAGAAAGTAATGCATGATATCCATGTCTTTCATCTCAAACTCTCTTGCAAGGTCCTCCTTGCAAGATTTGATTAGTTGATCATCACCTGTCAGTATGAGATCATCAACATAAAATACAATGATAAATAGTTTACCTTCCACCACTATGTGGTACAGGTTCGCAACCACTTCACTCTTCGTGAAGTCCAACTCGATGAAGTAGCTATCTATCCTGGTGTACCAAGCACGAGGTGCTTGATTTAGCCCATACAACGCTCTCTTGAGTCGACACACATGCGACTCACTATCAAAGGTCTCAAAACCTTTAGGATACTATATGTACACCTATTCCTCAATCATGCCACTAAGGAAGTTTGTTTTCACATCCATCTGATGTATCTTCCAACCCATTCATGCTAATAGTGTCAATATAGATTTCATGGACAAGTACCTTGCAATAGGAGAAATGGTCTCATCATAGTCAATCCCCTCTACCTGTGAAAATCCATGGGCCACAAATATAGCCTTATGCTTCTTCACATTACCATATGCAACTTTCTTTACCTTGTAAAGCCAACAGGAGCTCACGACTAACTTGTCTTCCCGTCTCGGGACCACATCCCAAGCACTGTTACAAACTATAGAGTCCTACTCCTCCACCATGGCATCAATCCAAACTAGATGTCACATTGCTTCCTTAAAGGAATATGGATCTATTACAACACATTCACCCTTAAGAGCCATGTATCCAGTATACCTCTCAGGTGACCTCCTCTACCTCCTCTAAGAAGTGGGTGCTCCCACATTCTTCTATGCATCATCCAACAATCTGTTAGCCTCTCTCGTGCACTTTCTTCCCTCTCTGGAAAACTTTGCCTGAGTGGATTTATCCACTCTCGGATCCTCTACACGTGGTTTCTCCACATCAACATGAGGCTCCTCAACCTTAGGAGCTAAAATATCCTCATCCACATGTAGCTGAAGCTCCCTCTCAAGGGAAACTCGCATGGCCTTCTCCTCATTAAATTTCACATCCTTGTGAGCCAATGTCATCTTGTTGGTCGACAAGTACACTCAATAGTTGTGAGGTGCATCAATGTACCCCACGAATATCCCCAACTCTGCTTTTGACTCAAGCTTCTTCCATGCATCTTTGGTCACATGGAAATATACAGATGACCCAAAAATCCTAAATTAACCAACATCTGGCCTCTTACCGGATTAAGCCTCCTCTAGTGTCTTCATCTCAAGTATCTGATGTGGGCTATAGTTCTAAACATAAACTGTTGTGTTGCATGCCTCAACTCACAAGTGTAGTGGTACGCCTTGATCATGCAACATCTCCCTCACTTCCCCTACTATGCTTCTCTTCTTCCTCTTAGCCACCCCATTCTGTTGAGGGTTATGGGTTGTCGTTAAATCCCATTTAATCCCTTCTGTTGCACAAAATTTCTTAAACTCATTTGAGACATACTCACCACAATTATCACTCCGTAGATCTTTAACCTTATTTCCTAACTCTTTCTCCACCAATTCTTTACTCACAAAACTTTGTAAAAGTTTTATCCTTTTTCTGCATGAAAAATATCTAACATTTTCAAGAAAGTCATCATTAAATGTAACATAATACCTGTTTTTGGTCATGGATGCTGTCAAGAATGGTCCACACACATCTGAATGGAATCACTCTATAATATCCTCTGCTCGACTATCTTTTTTGTGAAAGGAAGACTTGGTGTATTTTCCCAATATACACCCCTTGCATGTATCGACTTGCTCAAGCGTACCTTTGAGAAGACCGATAGATATCTGTTGTATTATCTTCAAAGCCCCATGATGAAAGTACCCAATCGCATGTGCCACAACTCACCAACGTCTCGATTTTGTACTCTTTATGATTTTGGGCTCAAAGAATCACACTCCTTTACCTCTAGATTATAAAGATTCTTCACCTGAATCCCTATATTCTTTACTTGACCCGTGGCTATATGTCAAAGGAATGCCTGTCCTTTTAAGAAGACCACATCATAACCTCTATCCTCAAGCATGGAAATGGATACTAAGTTCTTCTTCAACCCAAGCACATTCATAACATTCTTCAAGGTGAGTGGAGCCCCATTCTCCCTCTGAAAAGTAATTGTGTCCAATCCAGTAACAATATACTTCCCATCATCACCCATATTGATATGCATCTAGAGATATTTCTCCTCCTGGTCATTAAATAACTCTTTATCGTTAGCCATGTCGGATGGAGCTCCACTGTCTAAGTACCATACACTTCCCATCATTAATGACACCATGCATGCAATGAGGGAAAAGTCAAATTCGAATTGAGAGACCAAAGCCTCACCTGTTGCTCCTCCTAAGGACTTCTTCTTGGACTTCTTGAGTGGACAATTTGTAGCAAAATGGCCTAGCTCATGACAATGAAAGCTCTTAACTTTCGTCATGTCTTTCTTCTTACCTCCATGATAAGAATATGATTTGGAATGGGAAGCTTTCCCTTTCCCCTTCTTCTCCTTAATCACTAAGGCACATTTCTCTTCATCACGAGTCTTTGATGAAGAGCCATCCCTGGTGTTCCTCTTTATCTCCTCATGCATCAAATCCAATCACACTTGTTCCAAATCTAGTAGCTTCTCCCAACCATTGACAGAGTCCTGATAATTATGCCAACTCTTTGGGAGTCCTAGAAGAGAAAGACTCATGATATCATCCTTGGAAACCGTGATTCCAACACTTTCAAGTTCATCATGACACTAAGTGAACTTGGTGAAGTATTTTGGAGTCGCCTCACCTTTATCCATTTTGATTTTCTTAATTTTGTCCTTTAGTGCCAATTTGCTTTGGTCACTATTGTTTTGATACAAGTCTGTCAATGTTTTACACATAGCGTACAGAGTTTCCTTGCCATGGAGACTCGAGACAATGTGGTCTCAAACTCCTTGAAATATTATCTGCTTTGCCTTCACCACACACTTCTTCCATTCTACCAGATTCTGTGGATCCGATGTTGTTGGCTTAGGAATGCCTTGATCAATAAATTCCTTCAAGCGATTATCCTCTAGCACAACCTCCATTATGTCCCTCCAGGCTATATAATTTGATCTACTCGAGCTGCAAACCATAGAACTCCATCTACTGATCCTAAAGTATGTATTGCAAATTTGGATTTCACCTGTAACCCAAAACTCAAAACTTCAAAATCTCCTCTAGTATACTGTTCTCAGCTCCGATACCATGTAGAAAATCTTGTAGATTCACAAGCTCATGTAATTTACTAAAGCACAAGACAAGAACCTACTTCTACTTTCAGCCAACAAAAGTCAATAGATTGATGAAAACAATATGAACAAGAAGAAGATAAATCAATGGAACATAAAAACATATGTATCTGGGGAAAGCCATTGCTCAAAACCCTGCTATCTGTATTGCATATATCAAAAATATGAGTGAATGTACAAAGCTTGTTCTAACTAGAATAATTCTACAGAAGTATGCTCAACACTCTTAGCTTAAAAGCTAGCTCAAGACAAATCCTTAGCCTATATATCAGATCTCCAAGCCCCTAATCTCTTGCGTAATGCCAAGGATGAATAACCTGTATTTAAAGGGGATTCATGCTTCCAAAATTGCTCAATCCAAACATAGGTCCTTCTCTGATTGCATGCATGATATTTACAACTTACTAATATTAGGGAAGTTTTGAGGTCTAAAGTGGGTCTCCTATGGAAATTATAAAATAATAGTGGAAATAATAAAATAAGATTAGATTACATCATCAAATTTTAGAGGGAAAAAAGAAAAAACTATTTTTTCAGCTCATATTTTCAGCTTATCTCCCTATGGGTTTACTCAAATTTCGAGTGGAAATACTCATTGGATGCAAAATTGGATTCCTCATCCAAGGAGTACCCATGTTGCATACTTTCAATGGACCCTGCTACACGAAAAATGAGAAATACATTAAGAACATGACCGCAATCACATTTTTTCATGAATTTCTCATTTTTCTTATAGCAGGGTTCATCGGAAGTATGCAACATGGGTACTCCTTAGATGAGGAATTAAATTTTTCACCCAACAAGTACTCCCACTTGAAATATGAGTAAAACCTTAGGGAGATAAGTTGAAAATATGAGTTGAAAAAGTAGTTTTATTATTTTATTATTTTTAATCTTTTTACTTTTTTACTCCAAAAATGGTGAATTGTCCCCCATGGTTGACGTCATCATATTAAATCCTATTGGTTCTTATCAAGTGTATTTTGGTTGTACATTTTTCTTAGGAGGCCCATTTTAGACCTCAAAAGTCCCCTAATGATCACACAAATGATAGTACATTGTCCCTGCACTCCAGTCTCATCTGGGTCTTTCTCAGAATCAACATGCATGAGTTTCTGATAAGGGAATCTTTAGTTAACTAGAGTGACACTTGTGGATGCACTAGTGCATCGACTGACTGTTAACTCTCTATTAGTTCCACAGTTTGGAACTAAAATAACTGAACATAACTAAGTAGATTGAGTTATCTAATTACAACTCACATTTAAACTCATCCTAGACGCATAAAACTTAGGGAGAACACAATAATGACTTCAGAAAGACATCCAACTCAAATTTCCTAATCTAATTATGTTAATTAAAATTAATTAACTATTTTCAAGTTGCTAAGAGAATAGAATTCGATTTTAGTTCTCAGTTTAATTCAAGGACAAATTAAAATGAAATTTCTTGTTGCCATTTCTCAACACTTATTTCATCATGGGTTAATTTGAATGTTGGTTAAACATTATTTGGATAAATCTAGGGACTCCTCAAAATCCTTCCCATGTAGGAATGATTTAAAAAAACCTCAGGTTAATGATAGACAAGAAAACCATTGTGGTGTTTCAGCTAGTTCTCAAAAAATCAACTTAGAACCTGCCGAGTCTCATTGCGTTGATGATTTTGGTTGTGATAATTTTCCCATATAGATGTTTCATATTAAGGTGATGAAAATAGGTTCAAAAATATCATTTCGACACCTAATTATGTAATTTGAATCATGGTAAAGAAAGAGAAGTTTCAACACATCGAAATGGAACTCGAATTCAAAGATGAGCTTGAGCCAACCCTCCCAGACCATATTCTCCATTCTAAATCTGCATAGCCAGGTCCTGAATCTTAATGTAGACTTAAGAAAAAACATAGAACTCAAAGAATATCTAGAGTACAATGAAATAGTGGAAACAAAGTCCCTATGAAAGAAGTCCATGTTGATGCCAAGCCTCTCTACAAGCCTATGCCGAAGAAAAATAAGCCCCAACTAAATCTTAATTATGAATTTTTCAATGTTAATACTCCAACTCATAAGGGTGATAATAATTGTGATAGCCATTGTCAACACAAGGTTGATAATGATATATTTACTCAAAGTATGTATTGGCAACAACAATATACTTTTATGGTTCCCTATATAGAGCATAGAAACTAACAACTTCAACAGGAAAATGACCAATTAAGACTGACGAATAAGCTTAGGGAAAGTCAATAAGATAAAAAGACTTATGGATTAGAGGAAAAGCCATAGTCAACATATAATCACATTATCATCAAATTTTTTGATGTCAAAGAAGTCATTATTTTTAGATCCTCAGAGTCAAAGTTTTGTGAAATAATATGATGTCATTTGTTTATTTACAGGTCGTAAATTTGACAAGGTATGCTTATTTGTTTTTATTCAATGTATTATTTTTCAGAGAAACTATAAAATATCATATTTAGTAGCCCCTTTAAGGTAATTGTATTATCAATATTAATTTTAGGTTTTCAATTTATAATAGGTAGTCCTTATCTTACAAGAGTTGGAATTAGTTCTCACAAGGATGGTTACTATGGATATGGCACAACATTTTTAAATTGCTTGTGGATACCCTATTAGATAATTGTGTCACTTTTCTTTGATACAGTTAAGATTTGGCTCATGAGGTCATGATACTTATATTGTGAAACTTGTTTTGGAAACAATATTTTCAATCTTTAAAATTTAGTTTTAGAGGATCAATGGCTTATGGATAGGTATATAAACCCTCATTTTTTTTAGAGAAAGGGGAGGAAGGACGTTAATAATGTTTTGGTGACTATGTAACCTTTGACACATTATTATTGTAAGTCTTGTCACCATTTAATGACTTCAACATGTAAAATAATAATCATATATTACTATATATTATATATACTTTTTGAAATCCATGGTTACTCATGAACGCTTGTTTTGAATTTATTATAACCGTGTTTTGGGAAATTATGGGGAATTAATGTTGTTGTTTGCATGGTTGTGATATGTGAATAAACAGTGAGTTCACTACCTCTTTCCTTACTGTTTTAGTTATATTTCATATTTTTATTCGATCATGTTCCCCTTTTATGTCTGAAGCCTTAAAGGATAATGTTGATATGTCTGTTACTCAAGTCTGAATTCTCAGAACGAATTTTCAAAATTTAGGTCATTGCAATAAGTAGTTTTCTTTTGGAGTGGAACTTATACTTTGATTATACTAATTTTTTTGCTTCATAGTATTTTATTGCTTGCTTGTTGAATGATTTTAAAGTTTAGGTGCTAAAATATTTACTATTTCATAATAATTGTTATGATTATTTAAAATTTTCCTTGGTTGAGTTAGTAGTAGGTAATTATATATATGTATGTATTTTCATTTAATTGTTGATGTGAAACATGAAAACAAGTTTAAACGATTATGTAATTGTTTAAAGGATCGACTAATTCCAACAATTGTGGTTTTCTGTCTTTTATAGAATTTCACATTAAGAGTTATCAAAATTTAAATTATAATTGCCTCTACTTCTCAGCCTCAACCTATGCCTGAACAAGTGACCAACAAGCCAAAAAGTCCAACCCATTATCAAATTCAATCTGAAATTGATGAGTGTCTCAAAATATATTAGGAAGTTCTCTCAATAACTCAAGTTAGAGTAGAGAGAGAAAGATCTGTTGAAAGACAATTGTCCCAACATCTAGTATCACCCATTGATCTCCAGTGGGAAGAACCTACAATGATTGATCCCCAGGTAGGAATTTCTCAAACTATCAGTGCCCCTAATGATGGATTACGTGATATTTTGACTGGTAGAGTTAATCTCAATCAATCATCATCTGAACCACTTGGCAGTGAATCTAACTAACCTAGTATTTTAGGAGGATTGATTCTACCTCCTTACCCACTTAGCTCATCCCCATCTTCTTCTACTGAGGATTCATCTGGTGAAGAAGATTATTTATCGATTGAGTCATGTAATTCTTAGGGTTCTCCATGTATGGCTAATTACCAGGGAGACAACCAAGTTAACTAGGGAAATAACATTGCCGCTCCATGGATCGATGAATATATTGTGGTTATTCCAGGTGTACATCATCCTCTTCCTGAAAACCCTCACAAATTCATCTCTAAAATTGACCCAGACTCTAAATAACTAGAAAAACACCACATAAAGGATTTCATGCTAGCTATTAGGCAAAAGAGTGTGTGCCACAAATATGTGGTATTTAAGTTATTCCCATATAATTTTGAGGGAAGAGATGCAACTTAGTAGTTTGCACAACCCCCTCAAAGTATTACCTCTTGGGCACAATTTGAAATTTCCTTCATAGAGAAGATTGGGGATGAGAAAACTCCAAAGGTATTAGTCATGGAGCTATCTAATATGAATATGGAAACTAAGGAATAATAAAGGATTACAATGTGAGGTTTCTTGCATTGAAAAACAAGGTTGCTAATGATTCCATGCCTACTAAAAACTTGGTAATTTTTTTTATGTCAAGGCTTGGCCTACTAAGATTGCTATGTGGGTAAAGAGGGCCCAAAAGGTCACTTTACAAGAAACATTCAATGAAGTTCTATGTTTTGAGAAGGACATACTTATTCTTAAGCCTAATTCTAAAAAATAGAGTGATCAAGCCTCATCATTTAATAAGAAACCTTAAACATTGTTAAAATCACTTGCAAAAAGGAAGGACCAATCACCTTTTCTTGAAAGAATTCAAAAATTCCTTAATAAGATGACTAATAAAGTCATAGTTCTAAAGAAAAATTCAGCAAAAGGACCATCTAATAGGGAGAACTTTGAATTATCTTTTAGGAAACAATTCCAAAATAAATCTACTCCCCCTAATTAAGGTCTTAATGCTGAAGGGTTATCAAACATTTTACAAGTAATAATTGCAAGAACATAGTCAACCTTTGATGAAAATGAGATAGAGGAAGCTGAAGATAACAATGAAACAAAAGATGAAAATCAACCACCTCCTACCATTGTTCATTTTTCGTACAATCTGTTTAAAGATGATTTTGACTCTATTTTTGCAAATCAACACCAATATAATACATGCAACAAATCCTAGTTGATAATAAAGAGCCTTCTCCTTCAAATATGGGAAAAATTTCCCAAAAAAGCTAAGAAACACACATATTTTTTTGGCTCTAAATCTAGAATATGATCTGATTAAGGACCTTAAGAAATTAAAGGCCAATATTTTCCATTTTGAGCTACTCAAAATTCCCATAATTCAACAAAAAATTCAACAACACATTGTTGAAGATCCCAATAAAAACAAATATACTCCTAGTGGAAATGTGGCTAGTTTTGATAAATCTTCAACTGATCATGTTCATATTATGAAGCACCCTTCAGATAATTCTCCTCCAAAAAAGAAGAATACTCCTACTTTATTGCTAAACTTTGAAATATTTAATTGAAATGCCCATAATTTCATGATTGACCTTGGATCCTCCTCCAATGTCATGCCCCTTTCCTTTTGCAAGAAACTTAATGCTCAAATGAAACCGTCTGAGGTAAAAATTGTACATCTTGACAAAACTAATGTCAAGATTGTAGGAGAAATACCTGATGTTTTTATTAGATTATCTTCTGACCAAAAATTTCATCAAACAATTGATATAGTTATTATAGATATTCCAGAGGCTTATGACTTATTCTTGAACCAAGTTTGGATGTAACATTTAAAAGGATACTTGGAGACATATTCGACTCATTTATGGTTACCCTAGGAAGGGGAACCTAATAATATAAGAGTTAATAAGGAACAATATATGAAACATATTATTACTAATATTGATGGTCTTAATGTATTGAGCATGTTCAGTGACTCCTTAACCATTGATTCATTTTTCAAAAGTTTTGTTGTTTAAACCTCTCCTTTTACAAATACTTAGTAGCAATTTGAACTAAAGTATGTCAATAAATTGGTGACAATCGATAAAAAGTTACTTGATGTCAATATTATTAAAAGTAATTCGAAAAATGAACTCTGGTCTTTATATTTTGTTGGATCCAAGTCAAAAGAAGGCACATGTTGGATATTTGCTTCTAGACCCAAAATGTTAAAATATTTTATTGCTTGTATATTGGAATTTGAATGCACTAATAATATTGAAGAATATGAGGCACTCATCCAGGGACTTGAAAATGCTATTGACCTTGGCATTCAATGCTTAATTATCTATGGCGATTCAAAAATTATTGTTAAGTAAGTGTGTAGTACTAGACATTGAGTTTAAACTCACTTGAGGAGATATCAAGCTAAGGCATGGGATCTAATTTCTAAATTTTTGTCTTTTAATATTACTTCTATCTCTACATCTCTCAATGTTATAAAATATTTTTTCACACTCCTCATCTTGTATCCTGAAGTGTTGGACTTTTTGTCGTTAATGCTAGAAATGTAGAAAAATGACAAAAGATGTTAGTGTATTTACCATGAAACATGTTTAGAACCATCCCTAAAGAAAAGAACAAGACTTGCCTTGAAAGAATTATGAAGAAACTTATCAAAAACCTTATTTTTTAGGATCAATGTGTTTTGCATAACTAGTGACCTGTGTTGGTAACTTGTTGCAACATACTCTCCTAGCACTTCTAGCATGACTTTTATCAGGAAAACTCCATTGATCCCCTTCAAGAATTTTTTCCCAAAATGGAGGAGAATCTTCTCTTACTAAAAATCTTGAGAACGATGAGCTGGTTATAGGTGATTGAGGATTGGACTGAGACCTCCCATTCCTGGTCCTTGATCCTAATTTCATGGATCTTTCCCTTGAGATGTGGAACCTCTCCCTCATTTCATGAATCCTCAACTCCCTCTCCTTCCCTATAAATGAGATCCCTACTATCCACTAATGGTTGGCTAATGAGTGGTTGCCATCCTACTGTTGAATTATGCCCAACTATTGCCCATTTTGCTGAGGAGAAATGAGTGATTGAAGGTTAAGGCTAGGACTTGGAAGCTCACCTAAAGGAGGCTTCCAACATCAAGGCTTAAGTGTTTGTAATGTTCCATTTACCATTTGTTAATAATACATTATGTGTTTTCTTTCGATAAATGTGTCAATTATTGCTCATTTAGTGTAATAATCCTTGGTCTATTACATGGTTTATATTGGAATGAATTTTTCTATGTATGCATTTGTTGTCTCTATTTGACCTTCCTTGCAGGTATTCATCCATAACAGTGAAGAGGAGATTGAGCTTTGAAATGAAAGAATTAAGGACGACACCAATGGATGTTCGTTTTAGAGTGAGGTAGGTCATCTATCCTCCTTTGTGTTTTCAGGTACAAAATATGAAAGTTTACATATATTTGTCTTCGTTTGTTGATAGATCCTCCCATAAGACTAGAGGGATTATTTTTCTCCACAAAAAGAACTATCTTCACAACAAAATGACGACTCCACTAAGGAGTACATAAACCTTCAAGCCTCCTTTGTCTTTCATCTCTTTTGAAAAATTTAGCCAACCTCTTAGTGATCCATAACTTTGATTGATTGTGGACCCATATTGAGTGGTGTGTGTTTTAGAGTGTTAAATCTAGGTCTTTGTTCAACTTTGTTTCTTTTTTTCCTAAGATTTTCTCACCCGGAGCACTTTTTTATACAAAACAGAGTGCTACCAACATGGATTTTTCTACTTATAGTAGTGTTAAATACCATGTTAGCACAGATTTTGACCATTAAAGTAGCATTTCTACCTAAGTTGTTCTCTCCTAGAGCACTTTTTTATACAAAACGGAGTGCTACCAAAAGGAATTTTGCTTCTTACAGTAGCGTTGAAGACCCTGCCAACGTGGATTTTGACCACTAAAGTAGCGTTGGTCCAAAAAATGAGATTTTTTAAGGGTTTTTGATAGAAGATCTGGAATGTCTTGATCTCTAAAGTCTTTCTCCTGCTCTGTGTGCATATAATTTTGAATTATTGTTATTAGATTCTTTATGGTTTGCAAAAGTCCATCCCATTGTTTCAAGTAGTGAAAGCGAATTTTGGTTGAGCCTTTAGTTCTTTGGGTCAATTGATTTTACTATTTGCTGCTTGTATGTGTAGAAGTAATAGTAATTTGCTGTTGGTTAAAGAATTATTAGTTCTTTTGAAAACCATAAAATAAATGGCATTTGCATTTGCTTAGCTTTCATCTCAAAGTTTACTTTTTTAAATTGCATTAGTTTACCTTGCATTCAAATTTCATTTTTGGGATTATTATTAAGCATAGATTACATTGCTTAGTGTTGAAAGCTGAAAAGTAAATTCTCGTTCACTGAAAATAACGAGTGTAAAATTCATGTAGGTGCATTTTAGTGAATTAAAATTCATTTTACTTTTGGTGGGTGCAATGGAATAGTGAAAGTGAAAGCTCTAGTTAGGAAGATTTTTTTATTGCATACTTGGTTGTTGTATCAATGTTTGAACTTCTTCCCTACGCTAGATAGCCTTCATTGAAATGGAAAGAGACTTTTTATCATACTAGTTGAATTGTACATGTGTTCGGGTGACATCGATTTTTGAGCCTTGAAACCAAAACATAATTCAAGATCAACTTTAAAATTCATCTTAATTAATGTAACGATCATTTGGAACATTAACACAAACATCTAGAGGCTGGGATATAGACGTGTTCCAGTGTCGTTAAACATAGGAGACGTCGTTGTTTGCCAGTGTTGCATTCTGGGGGTGAAATACCATTCCATGCACATAATTGTATATGATTGTTCTCCATGTACCTTTGGGTATACCAAATGGCACTCCACGCATGAAAAGTATAAAGGAACACTCTCATCGAATGGTTACACATTAGACAACACTACTATCGACTGTACTCCCTCGTACCATCGAGTATATTTTGGGAGTCTCCTATAGGTTGCTATCCATCCATAGGTAACTGAGTCTATTGCCTTGTATATGATGATACACTAAAAACAACATTCGGGGAGATTGGTTGTCGTACATTAAATCCTTGGTTCGCCAAGGTGTATATTGTAGTTCACGGTTGCTTAGTAAACCCTTTTGCCTAGTTAACCCTCTTTTCTTTTGATTGTGTCTTTAATTTCTAAAATTAATTAATTGACCATGGAAACACCTTCCTCCCTGTGGAATAACTCCTTAGTGGATCATAGGTTGAGACTAGTGGAAACGGTTCTCGAATTTACCAATCAAGGAAACCCCTCTGATGGGAATCCCGATTCTTTTCCCTCTTTTGGTAATGTTGGTGCTCCTTATATGGAAACGTTGTCCCTTCCCAGATTTACCATTGCTTTCCAGATTGGTTATTTTTTACCCCTATTGTTCTGAATTTCCAAATTAGTTCTCAATCGGGTTCTCCTCCACCTGAATAATATCAACCTCTAGTTCATCCTAAAGTTGACTCTTTCCCTTCTTCGCATGTTCAATCTTCTTCCTTTTGTCCCTCTTCTTATTGTGAAAGACTAAAAGTTAGTAACTAGGTGGATAAGAAGAAGAAGAAAAGGAAGATTAAGAAGAAGAAAAATAAGTAAGGGGGGAACCAAGAAACTATTGGTACCAATGTAACTAATGTGGAGAAACCTTCCAATCAGCGCCACAAAGTTAAATCCCCTTGCATGCTTTGTAAGGGTGACCACCTTCTTAGAGATTGTCTTGGTATTCCCAAGGTATTAGAAGTGTGGTCTACAGGCTCACATTGGCCTTCATCATTAGCCTCTGGAGATGTGAGGGGAATCATCCTATTCACCTTTGTCCTTATATGGATGAAGCCTCAATAGTTTTGGAAAACCTTACAGGTTCTCAGCCTCGTCTTCCAATTGGTTATCAAAAGCTTTCCCCTTATCCTCCACCAGTTGATCAAGTGATTGATCAAAATTATTCTCTATTCAATCCCACTCTCTCTGAATGTGAGTCCCATGAGCCCATTCCCGACCAACCATTGGTTGAGAAAATCGTTGTCTCAATTCCACCTTTAGTTGATCATACCTTTCCCATGGAGAGTGAACCTCGTACTGCTCAGGTTCTTCTTGTTCTTCAGATCCCAATGAATTGGGGGTAAAGCCTCCTGTTCCCACGGTACAGGGGGGTGATCCTCCCATTCCCATAATGCAAGGGGGAAATTATCCCATTCCCAGAGCACCCCCCTCCAAGTAGTATGTTTAAATCATTTGATCAGAGTCGACTCAAAATATATTTTCTTCCTTCTTACTTTCCTTTTCTGATCATAGTACAACCTTATAATATACCCATACTTGGCATGATCATAGATGAAGGCACATCTATTAGTATTCTATCCTCAAATACTTGGAAACATTTAGGTTCTCTGCATCTTGTTCCCATTACCCAGAATTTGTTGGCTTTTAATAGAGGAACCAGTCAGCCGTGAGGGATCCTTCCTATGTTGCGTATTACTTTGGGAGGAAAGAGAATTTATATCGATGTGATGGTTTTCTAAGGCCCTTTGGATTCTAATTTACTCCTCGGCCATGGCTATGTTTATTTCATGGGAGCTCTTGTCTCTTCTCTTTTTCGTGTGATATGTTTCACGCATGAAGGAGGAATCATGACCATTGACGAACTTTTGCTTGTTGGTCCTAATTTGACTCCCTATCAACCATATTTCCAAAATGGTCCTTGTATGCTAGTGGTATCACCCCTACCATAGGTTAATTATGTGGCCACATGTTCCATGCCCGCATCTACTTATGATCTAGTCAGTGATATAGTGCAACATGTACTAGGGGCATTGGAGCTTGATATTTTCATTAGATCCCTTGACATATATCCCTTCCAAATCATTGTTCTCCCATATAATGAGAACCTCTTGGAAGCCATGGCCTCTTATGGTCCATGAATCAAGGTTCCTGGAGAAGAGTTCCTTGTCTTGTGTCAAGCTCCATGAAAAATGAATCAAGGTTTCTAGAGCACAGTTCCTTTTCTTGTGTCAAGATCCTTAAAAATTGAATCAAGGTTCTCGGAGTAGAGTTCCTTTACTTGTGTCAAGCTCCTTAAAAAATGAATCAAGGTTATCAGAGCATAGTTCCTTGTCTTGTGTCAATCTCCTTAAAAAACAAGTCAATTTTTTTGGAGCACAGTTCCTTTTCTTATGTCAAGCTCCTTAAAAAATGAATCAAGGTACCTGGAGCAAAGTTCCTTTACTTCTATCAAGATTGTAAAAAAATGAAACAAGGACTATGTGAAGAGTTCCTTTACTTGTGTCAATCTCGTTAAAAAATGAAACAAGGTGTCATGAGAATGGTTCTTTCCTCTTTCAATCTCGTTAAAAAATGAAACAAATCCCCTTCCAATTCAAGTTGATTAGATATTGTAAATTCCTAGTTGAGCCTTTCACTTGATCTCATAAATGAACCTTCATTCCATCCACCTATAGTAACCAGTAGTTTACTTACGTGAATGAAATGAAGCTTGGGGGGCATGTACCTTAAATTGAGTCATTATGTTGGGGGCATGCAAACTTATCTCAAGCTTTGTTTTTCTTTATTTCAGGATTGTGTAAAAATGAAACCAATCTCAAGCATAGTTTTTATTTATTTCAAGGCTGTGTAAAAATGAAACCAATCTCAAGCATAGTTTTTCTTTGTTTCAAGCTTGTGTAAAAATGAAACTAATTTTGTTGGACACATAATCCTCTATGGGTTGGTGTGGAATGTGAAAAACCACTAGAGTCTAAGAGACCTTGGAATATGGAATCCAACGATCACTCCAATGTAAAATAAATGTATATCATCTCAATAATATATGCAATTCAATGTTCTATCATTTTTGACTTTTCACATCTCATGTGAGTTTAACATGGTATTAGGGCAGGCGTTCTCCTTCCCTGCTCCAATTTGAGTCACTGACTTCTCTCTTTGCATGTCAGTTCTACCCACGTGCTTTTCAGAACTGTCATTATTGCGTGCATGCCTATTTTTACTGCATGTTATTCCACTGACACTAATCTAATGTCATTATTGTGTGCATGCCTATTTTTACTGTGTGTTGTTCCACTAACACTGACCTATCAGCAAGATTTATTTTCTCGAAGGTTTCTCTGGTTGTTTTGTGCATAGTAACACCCATGGTCAAAGTTATTGCAAGTTTTCCATTACTATGTAACCACTCCAACTATTCCTCTATGAAAATACATTAATTTTTGGTGCATGTGCAACATGCGTTACTCTACCCAAACAAGTCATTGAATCGAAGCCATATGCCAAAATCGCAGATATTTGCGACGAGCTTCAACTCTAGTTGGTTGCTCAAGGTATCAAAGAGCCATAAGGTTGGCAATATTCCATTCATCTGCTGAGACACATCTACATACAGGATATAAATAATGCAAGGTTTCTCTGGAAGCGGATACCTTCATCTGTGAAGGAGAGTCAGCCTAAAGTTGTTGTTGTGTGGAAGATAGGTCAGTGAATGTGGACACATGATTATGTAGGCATCCATGGAGCTCTTCAAAGCTTCAATGGGAGTCCAGAAGTCCAGCATAATATTATTGCATTATCTGATAGTTACACAAAAAGGGATTTTGAACTACTCTTAGCTGCATATTCCATAATAAGTGTGACTAATATAACATATTTTTTGGGAATGTCCAAGGAGAAGTAACTGATATGATTAGGAATCTTGAGAACACTCCACTGTTTCACTCTACACACAAAGGTTACCGATGTATAAAATTTTTAAACACAGACTTTCATGGTAGACTAGAAGCAGAGTTGAAAGAGTACTTCAAAAAGGATTGCACCAAGAAGAGGCTAAGAAAAAATAATTCCTCGGCTTCCCTAATGTTGAAGATAATGGAGAATATCCTAGAATAGGTATATTTGGTTCATGTAACCTCAGGATAGGAATTAGTTTCCATTTCTTAGGATGTTGTTCTAACTTCCCTAAAACCATGTATTCTATTTAATATGTAATGTGAATGAACAATGTAGAGCATTCTGCAGAGCCAGACTCTCCTGGTTTAGACTCCCTTTTGTAGAGATGACCAGTGAGTTTTATTTCTTGAATACAAACATTACCATTTTTTATCATGGTATCAGAGTGTTAGGGCTGAGGAACCTGTACGCTGGTTGTGGGTGGTTCGTTGAACCGAGATAATCATAGCTGTAAGGTGGATAACTACAACGATTCCGAAATCATCACTGGTTATAAGTGAACCTCTGCAATGAGGTCACTATAGCTCCTTCGTGAATATTTTATTCTTTTATCATCGCAGGAAAGACATGTACAGTTGTGACGACATAAAAAAAAATACAGGAACTTCTGCGACGATCGTGGAAGCCAACAAGAAGGTTGTGGATGCATGGGAAAGCCAAGAACAAGGTTGTAGCTATTATAGAAGCTGTGTGGGGAAGCCAAGAACAAGGATGTAGTTGACAATAGAGGGTTGTTTGGAGGATGAGAAGAAAGCCATGGTGATCTACGGGTGTGCTGTGAGATCAAACAACATTGAAGAGCAATGATCTATCTCTATCATAGATCTAGGGTAAATTTAACATCTTTTACCTATCGATTTTTTTTCTAAATCACCAAGTTGAATAACAATATATTTGAAGCATGCATGAACGAGCATAACAAGCTCGATGGTTCCAATTATGCAAATTGGAAGTTCAATATGCAGACTTTGCTAGAAGAATAGAGTGCTTGGGGATGAGCCAAGGCCCGCGGCTGGATCAACATCGGTCCCAGATTGTGAGAAATGAGAAACTAGAGCAAGGACAATGTTAAATATGTTAGTGAAAGACTGCATTATACCGCACATCAGAGAACGTAAGTCGGCTAACGAGATCTGGGGAATTCTAGAGGAATTGCATGAGATCAGGAATTCAAATCGTCTTTTGTTCCTCAAGAGTAAGATCCTATCCATGAAGATGGAGGAGAATGAAACAATTGCTTCATTCGGCAAGGATCAAGGATCTGAAAACCAAATTATTAGATATTGGTCATACAATGGACGATACAGATCTTGTAACCATTACAATGAATAGTATCACTAATGATTATCAAATGTTCATCACTGGGATAAATTCCAAAGAGAAGATCTCACATTTTGAAGAGATTATGAGTATATTGGTGTAGGAAGAAGAGAGGAGATCGACTTTGAAGCCCCAGAGTGCCAATCTTGCATTGATGGCGAAGAAAAACTTCTACAAAGGGAAAGGAGGTCCACAATAGCAAAATGAAGCAAGTTCACATGAACGACCAAATCTGACTCAAGGTATGCATCCCAATAAAAACTACTCTGAAACTAAATGTCTTTATTGTGGAAAATTGGGTCATATTTCCAGGGAGTGTAGGAAAAAGAAGTATCATGAAGAACAACAAAAGTCGAAAAGACATGTAGGTCATCTCGTGAATGGTGATCAGGTGTAGAATTTAAGATTGTTCATGGCAGATCATGATGAAAATGTTGATGTAGACATCTGGTATGTAGACTCATGAGCATCAACACATATGTCAGAGAATAAGCACTAGCTCAAGGGTTTTAAAGAAATCAACGAAGGCGCACAAATCTACCTAGGTGATGACAAAAGCCATGAAATCAAAGGGTGTGGGAAAGTTTTTGTTATTCTACCTGATGGTAATGTCAAACAAATTTATAATGTAATGTATGTGCCTTGTATAACAAAGAACTTGATTTCTGTATCCATTATTATAGATCAAGATTTGAAAGTTGACTTTTAAAATCTAACTGCTACATTAAAGATATGCTATATGGCATGAAGACAATTTCTATAGGAATCTGAATAGGAGGACTGTACAAGTTGGATGTCAAACCTGCACTGGTTCAAGCATTGACAGCAGCGAGCCTGACTACAGAAGAGATTTGGCATCAGAGATTCGGCCACATCAGCTACAATAATTTGTTGTTACTACAAAAGAAAGAAATGGTAAGAGATCTTCCTATGCTAAAGCAAGTACATAATGACTGTGATGCCCGTACTTTAGGAAAAATTCATATAGAAGAATTCCCTGTTAGAGTTGAAAAGAAATAGAGGGATATATTGGAATTAGTGCACACAAACCTTTGTGGTCCCATGCAAACAAAAACTTTAGGAGGTGCACTGTATTTTCTACTGTTTATTGATGATTGTACGAAGTTTTCTTGGGTGTATTTCTTAAGTAAGAAGAGCCATACATTTGAAAACTTTAAGAATTTTAAAAATATGATTGAAAGACAAATAGGGAAACAAATAAAAATTCTCTTCTCTGATCAAGGGGGAGAATATAGGAAGGATGAACTCATTAGATATTGTGAAGATCATGGAATTTTGCAGTAGTTTACAGTACCCCATACTCCACAGCAAAATAGAGTAACAAAAAGAAAGAACATAACTCTAGTGGAATGTGCTAGAAGTATGCTTAAAGGTAAGAATCTTTCAAATGGTTTTTGGGCTGAAGCAGTGAATACTGCAGTCTATTTAAAAAATAGAAGTCCTACAAGAAGTCTTGAGTCTAAAACTCCTTTTGAAGCATTATGTGGTTATAAGCCTGCATTAAAACACTTAAGGATATTTGGATGTAAAGCATTTTCCCACATACCAAAGGAAGATAGAAGAAAATTAGACTCAAAAGCCATGAGATGTACTTTTATAGGGTATTGTTCGTCATATAAAGCATACAAATTATTTAATCCCTCTAACTACAAGATCTTTGTTAGTAGAGATGTTAAATTCCATGAGTAGGATAATGAAGAACCTAATGAGCACTATGATGGATGGGACATTTCGTAATTTGAGGAAGAATAAATAGAGAACAATTAAGGTCAACAACAAACAAAGGCAGAGGATGAACAACAACAATAGTAGCAACAGCAACAAAAACAATAGCAATAGCAACAACAACAACAATAGCAGCAATAGTAGCAACAAGAAGAAATAAGGTTTGAAACCACTACCCCACCACTCAAGAGATCAGGTAGGAAAGCTCAAATGCCTGCAAGATATAGGGAAAATGCTTTTATAACTAGTATGATGAATGTGATTGAACTGTCTAGTTATAAAGAAGAAAATGAATGTAATGAATGGAAAACAACCATGGAACAAGAATATGATTCAATAATCAAAAATAACACTTGGGAATTGGCTGAACTTCCTAGAGGAAAATAGACCATTGGTTGTAAATGGTTATATAAACTAAAAATTAATGCAAATGGAACTATAGAAAAACAGAAAGCTAGGTTGGTTGCAAGGGGGTACTCACAAAAAGAAGGGATAGACTATGAAGAAACCTTCGCCCCTGTAGCTAAATTGAACACTATCAGAATGTTAATTGCTTCAGCTACTAAGAAACATTGGATGATGCACCAACTATATGTAAAGTCTGCGCTTTTGAATGGAGAACTGAAAGAAGAGGTTTATCTAGAGCAAATGGAAGGGTTTGTCTAGAAAGGAAAAGAATATTTAGTCTGTAAATTGAAGAAAGCACTTTATGGATTGAAACAAGCTCCCAGGTCAAGGGTATGAGAAAATTGATTCATTTTTTCTACAAGATGGCTATAATAGAAGCAAGAATGACCCTAATATTTACACCATTAAAGATGAACAAGGGTGCATAGTATTGATTTCATTATATATAGATGATTTGATAATTATAGGTGATGCTACATATCTAATTGATGAAATGAAGCAACAGATGTCATAGATGTTTGAGATGAAGCACCTTGGTGAACTTAGATACTGTTTAGGTCTTGAGATTTGGAGAGATTCAAGTCAAAAATTTTTTTCCCAAGCAAAGTATGTTAAAGGTCTGTTAGAAAAGTTTAGAATGGATTAGTGTAAGCCTGCACCGGTACCATTGCATTAGAACATCAAATTGTAGTGTGAGGATGGAGAAAAAGCAGTGGATGAGACACTTTACAAATAGCTGGTTGGGATTCTAATCTACCTAACCACCAATAGACCTGATTTGGCTTATGCAGTTAGTGTGCTAAGCCGATTTATGTCTAATCCATTGGAATGCAGCGAAGAGTGTTTTAAGGTATCTACAAGGTACTATAGATTACAATATTATTTACACTGACTCTTCTAATGTTAGATTGGCAAGGTTTGCAGATTCAGATTGGTTTGGGAATGTAGATGATCGCAGATCTATAATAGGTTATGCATCCAGCCTTGGATCCAGGGTGATCACATGGAGCAACAAGAAGCAGAACACAATCTCTTTGTCCTCAGTGGAAGCGGAGTATCAAGCCATGTGTACAACAACATGTGAGGCAATTTGGTTGCAGAGACTTCTCCAAGATGTTGGGGAAGAATAGACAGTCGCAACAACAATCAGATGCGACAATCAGAGTTCAATCAAGTTGGCCAATAATCCGGTGTTTCACAAAAACACTAAACATATTGATACACAATTCCACTTTGTCAAGGAGAAAGTGCAATATAAAGAAATCCATTTGGAATATTGTAATACATGTGATAATGTTGCAAACATTTTCACTAAGCCTCTTGGGAAATTTAAGTTTCAAATGTTTAAGGAGATGTTAGGCATATTTGTGAACCCATTCTCCATTAAGGGGGAGTGTTAAAGATAATGGAGAATATCCTAGAATAGGTAGAGTTGGTTCACGTAACCTCAAGATAGGAATTAGTTTCTATTTCTTAGGATGCTATTCTAAATTCCCTAAAACCATGTATTCTATTTAATGTGTAATGTGCACGAACAATGTAGAGCATTCTGTAGAGCCAGACTCTCTTGGTTTAGACTCTCTTTCATAGAGCTGACTAGTGGGTTTTATTTCTTTAATACAAACATTACCATTTTTTATCACCTAAAGCACAGAACAATAACTATTCCTACATTGTGAGATCCTTTTTATTTAGAATAATTTAATAACATTGTAATCATATAGTTAGTTACATAGGGTGCTAGAGTCATTTCTGATTCCAAAGGAAAAGTGTGCAAATACAATTTGTGTTTTGGAAAATCTTGTATAGTGTTATTTGTGAGGACTTGATAAATGTATTTTTACTATGAGGCTACTTTTCGGTGCTTCGTCTTAGCTTCGTCAGCCATGTAGCAAAAGAAAGCCAAAGAGTATATCCATAAAGTATTTTCCTGCCTCTACATAGAAGACCCATCAAGTTTTCTTGTTTATAAGAAGCCTTCCAGCACCGTCACCTAGTCGTGGTCCTGGTTAGCATTCTGAGCGTGTCTGTCAATTGGAAAGTATGTGGCTAATACTTTCACGAGGAAACAAACTTCTGTTTAGTTGTTCATATATGTGCGATGGTTCACCATGAGTGAAGTGTTGAACTTCTAAAGTGTCGTTATATATATGTATCAGTGAGTTTATATAGACAGTGTTGATATAATGTTGAAGTCGTGCAAGGATGATTGCCTGAGCCTGCCCTTCTTGTTCCTACTCAAGTAATGCATTACATTTTGAAGAGCTACAAATCATTTTGAGCATCTTTTATTTACTTGACTTGGAGAAAAATGGCTAGACTTAATGGAGTATTAGAGTTTTTCAAAACTCTGATACATTCTACTACTGATAACACATTCCAAATCAGTATGGAAACTCTCTTGGATATTGGAACCTATTTGCAAAATGCACATGAAAAGATAGAGTTTTTACAACTTGAATCACAGTTATAGAGAGATAAGTTACACAAAAGACAACATTTTGAACTTTTTTTTCTTAAGAACATTGAGACAGACTCCCATCAATAGAAAGTCAATAATGTTGAAGTTCATTTAGATTCAATGCCTAATGAAGGAACAAAGTTGCATGCAAATACAAAAATTCAATATACACTTCCCATGACCATCATCAAACCTTGGGAAGTGCTTGTCCATAAAAAGCACAAAAATGATCTTGGATATGACAAGGATGTGTCCTTTCATATTCTAGACTATTCCAAGCCAATCCAATTTCAAAGTGTTGTTTTTCTTCATGATGGTTCACCTTCACCTATTCTAGATTCTGCTCCTCCACATTCATAGCCAAAAGTTGTTAAATGCCAACACTGTGACCAAGTTGGCCATATGAAATATCATTGTTTTGATCTTCATCCATGTAAGGACTGTCATAAAACCACTCATTCTTCACACAAATGCTTCAAAAACAAGCCTCTTTCAAGAACAAAAATTAATTTTGGATGGATCACTTCTTTGCAATGGGCTTCAACAGTCAAGAAGATATTTCAGCCATATGTTAGAATTTGTTCTAGAGTATTGAACTATCTTGCAGTTGAGTTTTCTCCATCATCTCATCTTGTATCTAATAGGGTGGGGAATGATGGTCATCTCCAAGTTTCAAAGCCACATCAAGTGAGCCTGAGCCAACACCTTCCATACCAGATTTAGAGTTGTAGCTAGAGACAGAGTTACCAATGAGCATGCCTTTAGTTGATGATCATAATTAAACCATCTATGCAGGGTTGATACATCTCTTCAAATAATTGCGAACACTTCCTCTAGCAAAAGAATTTAGCTTCACGCTAGTTTTGGAAGAGTTTGAGAAATTGCATTAAGCATTCCAGATTTGGTGGTCATCCTTAAACCATCACAAGTTGAGACCTCCCTTTTTAGATTGAGGTTCTCCCTTTTTATGCGGGGTGAGACATCCCTTTCAAGGTTGAAGGTTCCCCTCTTCAAAACATGAGGAGCACTTCCTCTAGCAGAAGACCTCAGCTTCATGCTAGATTTGGAAGAGTTTCGAGAACTACACTAAGCGTTCTAGTGTTGGTGGTCATCCTTAAACCACCCCCCTTTATACCAACATTTTAGAGAGCACATTCAACCTAGTGCTTCCATGCATATTTTTTCACATTTTGTATTATAGCTCTCTTCTTGGACTCATACATACCCCTTCGAGTTAAGGGGGGAATATTGGACACCTAATCCTCTATGGGTTGGTGTGGAATGTGAACAACCACTGGAGTCTAAGAAACCTTGGAATATAGAATCCAAAAATCAATCCAATGTAATATAAATGTATATCATGTCAATAATATATGCAATTCAATGTTCTATCATTTATGACTGTTCACATCCCATGTGTGTTTAACAAATTTCAAGCATATTGTTTTCTTTGTTTCAAGCTTGTGTAACAATGAAACAAATTCCAAGCATATTTTTCTTATGTTTCAAGCTTGTGAAAAAATGAAACCATCTTCAAGTATCCTAAAGAATAGTTTCCCATGTTTCAAGCTTGTGTAAAAATGAAACCATTCCCATTTGATTTCCATTTTTATCAATCTATTTTTTACTAGATGAGCCTTGTTCTTTTCATTCCATCGTCACCATCTACTTGGCCAATCATACAATTTCACTTGGTTGTCCTACCCTTGCCTAAGGAACATCTACGATGAGTGGTATTATTAGCAAACTTCTTGACCTTTACATGTTTTGAGTAGTTCCATAATGAGAAGAACCAGTCGCTACACCTTCATACCACCTGCTCCTTTAGGTGGATTCCTCTTTCCGCTCTTTTCAGACTCCCAAAATATGAAAATATTGTTTATCACTTGTATTTTAAAACTTGTAAAAGTAAATGAAAATACGTTTAGTTAGTATAATTTTAACCCTTTTTCGAACTGAGATAGACTAGCTACGAAAAAGGAATACCTTAGTCGAACATGACTAAGAGGTTCTCTTGAGTATTGTTTTGTACCTTTTAGGACTTAAGAGACTATCTACAAATATGGACATCCGGAGTTTCCTTTTCCCCTTTTTTTAAAACTCTCTAAACATGAAAAAGTTGTTGAGTTACCCCTCCGTCAGACTCATAAAACTAAAGCAACGAAGGACTTGTCACAATGATGAGACCGAGCTACTCCTTCCTAGGGCTCTTTATAAATACTAGGATGGATTCATCCAAAGGATTAAATTATACGACAAGAATATGGTATCCTCTTCAAGCTTGAGATTAAAAATAAAGAGGTAATCCATAGAAATATTGGGGGGAAATGGAAAGAAACATATATCCTGTATTTTGTATGAAAGGAAACATGTCGCTCTTGGAAATGACACTTATCTATATCTCATGTCAGGTTTGGGTTATCCTCACTTCGTCACTTTCCTTACTGGGTTTGGGGAATCCATTTTACTCTCATTTGATTATATCCTATTATCACCATGACTTCTAATCCTATTTTGAGTCAAATGCTGCTAAATTGTGAAGTTGTGTCGCAGATATCTCCAATAGAAGTCCCACCTGCAAATTCAAACCACTTATACCATGTTTGACTTTTTTTGCATCAATCCTAAATCATTCTTGCCAAATTTGCAAAATCCTATGTTTCATGTCGATGATGTCGGAAACATTATGACCCTACTTTGACAGATGTCTTCCTGTCAACTCCAACTTATTATCCAGGAAGATGGTCTAGAAACTTCCTTTCAGTACCTTGGAGCTTGCATGCCTTAATGACAAGTTCTTTGCATTCAACGGTAGGTTCACATCATTGGCCTTTGATTGAATGATTATGCAAGTGTTTGACTTCATCTTCATTATTCACACTCATGGATTATGTTGATGTACCTTGAGAGCCATCATCATGATTGGTGGATTCCCTTGTACCTGTTAAGGGTTTACATCATTGAGTGGTAATAAGGTGGTTTCTACCATGTTCAACTTTGACCCATTTATTCACATGGTGGGATTTGTACTTTGGTTGGATCGAGATAGAGATGAATAACTCGGGTTTCATTTTATAAATATCAGATGCATGGAGTTATCAAGTATTCATGATTGTAAACGTGATCTTTTCTATACGAATGGTTGCGTCCATGCCGTGGATCTATGTATTGTTAGATGCTCACAATTTTAGCATACTTACATCAGATATATCAGATATATTTTATTATGTGTGATTTTCAGGTCTCCTGGCTATGTTTCTCTAAGTCCTTTCCTTGGCTTGTAAAGCACTTCAACCATCACTTCACATCCTGCCTTCATGCTTTAGGCAGCATCTATTATATAGTATATTGTCACACTCCCCATATTATATCTTGAAGTGTTGGAATTTGTGTCACTAATGCCACAAATGTCACAAAATGAAGAATTTTTTCAGTGTATTCACCATGAAACATGTTCATAAGCATCCCTAAAGAAAAGAAGAAGACTTTCCTTGAAGGAATTATGAAGAAACTTGTCAAAAACCTTGTTTTTCAAGATCATTGTGTTTTTCATAACTAGTGACCTGTGTTGGTAACTTGTTCTACCATACTCTCCTAGCATTGCTAATGCGACTTCTATTAAGAAAACCCACATTGATCCTCTTCAGGCATTTTCACAAAATGGAGGAGAAGCTTCTCTTACTAGAAGTCTTGAGAACGACAAGTTGGTTACAGGTGAATGATGATTGGAATGAGACCTTCCATTCCTGGTTCTTGATCCTACTTTCATGCATCTTTCCCTTGAGATGTGGAACCTCTCCCTCCTTTCATGGATCCTCAACTCCATCTCCTTCCTATTGAAAAGGTTAATCCTCTCTATGGATAGAGATGATCCCTCTAGCCCAATGAGTGGGTCTAGAAAATGAAGGTATAATCAACTAGACATCTTCCTAGATAATTGAAAAGTAGAACAAGAGAGAAGGCCTACCTTGCTCTAATGTTAATCTGATTTCCTTATTTGAGACCGTCAAACTTCTTGTGTCATGGAATTGTTCTTGCTTCTTCTAGTGCTTATGTACCTTCACAAGTGACCAAGAGACAACAAAGCATACCAAAACCAATAGAAAATCCAATAATAACCTATTTAGCTGATCAAGGAATTTCAAACCAATACATACATGAACATATATATTTTGGGAAGATGAACTAGCAGTTGTATTATTATTTAAAGAATAAAGGGGAAGATTACAACCATAGCCTTGATGTTTAAAGGCTCTCCTTGAGGAGTAATCCAAGTCCAAGTCAAGAAACTCTCCAACACTCCTTCTCCATGTCTAATTAATAGCCTCTAAGCACAACCTCAGCATAGGAGTGCAAATGGACATAGGTCAACCCAACTCTAACCTGCCAAACCATTTGCGAATGGGAGAGGAGGAATTTATAGGTTGGGAGAGGGAGTTATGACTTCTCCAAAGATAGGATTAGGCCCACATCTCAAGGAGGTAGCTCACAGGGATAATACAAAGAGGTCAAGTTAGGAGGATTTGACCTCATCTATCCGAAACCACCTCCAACCCACCACTCTGGAAGCTTCTAGATCACAAAGCTTCTCATCCTCTTTGGGGAAATTACCTTTTTGGGATCATCACGGGTATGAAAGGGTACAGAGAGATGCTATCGCGGGTAAAAAACTATGCAATAGGCGATCATCATGGTTTTAAGATTCATAAGAGTGATAATCATTAATTTAGGGTTTTAAGAGATATTTCTTCAGGAAAAGCTCCAGACATTTTCCAAACAAAGTTAAAGGAGGGATATGAACTATATACATGGATGATTATACCATATAATGATCATGTTTCTAGCACTTCAGGGTATGTCACAGGGAAGTGTAGCAGGCGTGACAAAATATTATGTAACAGATGCCCCCTAAAGCATGAAGGCAGAACGAGTAGTGATGGTTGAGATGCTTTACAAGCTTTTCGCAAGGACGAAGACACACACTGTCAAGAGACCTACAAATCAATTACGCATACACATATACATATTTGAGATGAAGACATGAATCCATGGCATGGATGCAACCATTCGGATGATAAGGACTATATGAAAGGATCTATAGCATGGGCGCAAGCATCTAGTATAGAAGGATCATCATCATAAATATAAAGTTCCATGGTATGGTCACAACCATCCATATATAAGAAACATGTTTACAATCATGAATAACATATAAATCCACGCATCCTCAGTCATTTCAGACAAGACTCAAATTCTTTCACTCCTGACCGATCAAAGTACGAATTCTAACATTTGAATGAATGTGTCGCAGTCAAACATGCTAGAAAACCACCTGATTACCGACCATTAATGTGGACTGTTAACAGGTACGAGAGGAACCACCCATAATGAAATGGCTCTCAAGGTACAATAATACAATCCGTGAATGTGATAATGAAGCTGAAGTCAAACACTCATGGAATCACCTAATCAAAGGCCAATAGTGAAAACATGTCATAGGATGCGAAGAACTTTCCATTAAGACATGCAAGCTCTAAGGTATTGAAAGGGAGTTTCTAAGTCATCTTCCTGGATAATGAGATGAAGTC
>APFE030223938.1:351090-382142 GCA_000404065.3 Pinus taeda | reverse complement strand
AACTCAACATTTCATTCCAGGACTAAACACATACAGCTCAAGTACCATTTCATACGATCAGTGTTGGAAGATGGAGAGTTGAAGTTGGAAAAGATACACACTAGCTAGAATCCTGCAAACATGCTAGCAAAAGTTGTAACTAGAAAGAAACTGAGAAGCAACCAGGTCCAAAGAGGATTCATTGTCTAGCAAATGAAGCAGTGGTGGAGTTGCTACAATCATTCTCCAAGTGGGAGATTGTTGAGTATGGAGCATGATTGTTTAGATTTCTTTGTTTCAGCCGAATGTATACCCCAGGAAGTTTGTGCACCCCTCCACGTGGGGGGGTGCAGGGGGGACTTGTCCCCTCATGGGGGTTCGGGGGGGCCGATCCCCCTCCAGCGGTCCCCCAATGGGGGTTTCGAGGGAAGCGCCCCCGAAGCTAAAAATAGATGTAAAATTGCCTTGTAAAAGTATAGTAATTTCTAGTCAATTTGGGTCATTCATTAGGCAGATGATCTAATGGTAGAACTTATGTTTAGTTTAGGGTTTTTTCCCTAGAAGGCAACCCCTCTCTTTGTATGAGGGCATTGTATTGAGGCTGTGAAATAGTTGTGTATTCTATGAGTGAGAAACAGAGAGGTGAGACTGTGAGAGAAAACAGAGGAATTACAGTGGATCTATTGTAGGTTGCGTCCCTTCATTTTGTTGGATAATATAAAGGAAGGACTAGCTATTCGGGGTAGATGTAGCCCAAACTGGGTGAACCATGTATATTTGTGTCTCTCTGGTTTTATGCGTTTTCTGTGTTTATATTTCTGCAATATTCTATGTGTTCCATTGCTTTGTAATGTATAATTTTCTAATGTGTTTGACCTATGATGGCATCGGTTTGTTCCCTTGCATACCCGCGATGATCTAAAAAAGGGAATTTTCCCAAAGAGGATGAGAAGCTTCGTGATCTAGAAGCTTGCAGATCAGCGAGCTGGAGGTGGTTTCAGATAGATGAGGTCAAACCCTCCTAACTTGACCTCTTTGTCTTATCCCTATGAGCTACCTCCTTGAGATGTGGGCCTAATCCTATCTTTGAATAAGTCCTATCTTCCTTTCCTAGCCTATAAATTCCTCATCTCCCATTCCCAAATGGTTGGTCAGGTTAGATCTGGGTTGATCTATGTCCATTTACACCCCTATGCTAAGCTTGTTCTTAGAGGCTATTCATTAGACTTGGAGAAGGAGAGTTGGATAGTTTCTTGGCTTGGACTTGGATTACCACTCAAGGAGAGCCTTTAAACATCAAGGTTATGGTTGTAATCTTCCCCTTTATTCTTTAAATAATAATACAACTGCTGGTTCATCTTCCAATAATATATATGTTCATGTATGTATTGGTTTGGCATTCCTTGATCAACTAAATAGGTTATTATTGGATTTGCTATTCGTTTTGGTATGATTTTTTGTATCTTGGTCACTTGTGCAGGTACATTAGCGTTGGAAGAAGCAAGAACAAGTCTGTGACACAAGCGGTTTGAGGGTCTCAACAAAGGAAATCAGATTAGCATTAGAGCAAGGTAGGCCTTCTCTCTTGTTCTACTTTTCAATTATAATCTACGAAGATGTCTAGTTGACTATTCCTTTGGTTATAATTAGCATATAAAAAGATAGGATTAGGCCCACATCTCAAGGATATAGCTCATAGGGATAAGACAAAGAGGTCAAGTTAGGAGGATTCAACCTCATCTATTCGAAACCACCTCTAGCTCGCCGCTCTGGAAGCTTCTAGATCACAAAGATTCTCATCCTCTTTAGGAAAATTACCTTTTTTAGATCATCGTGGTATGTAAGGGAATAGAGTGATGCCATCCTGGGTCAAACACTATGCAATAGGTGATCATCACAGTTTTAAGATTCACAAGAGCGATGACCCTCATTTTAGGGTTTTAAGAGCCATTTCTCCATGGAAAGCTCCAAAAATTTTCCAAGAAAAGTTAAAGGAGGCATCTGAACTGTATACATGGATGAGTATACCGTATAATGATTATGTTTCGGGCACTTCAGGGTATGTCACAAGGAAGTGTAGGATGTGTGACAAAATACTGTGTAACACTTCCCTATAAATTAGATCCTTACTATCCACTAATGGTTGGCTAATGATTGGTTTCCATCCTATTGCTGAATTATGCCCAATTTCTTCCCATTTTTCTAAGGAGAAAGAAGTGCTTGAACGTTAAGGGTAGGACTTGGAAACTCACCTAAAAGAGGCTTCCAACATCAAGGATTAATTGGTTGTAATGATCCCTTTACGATCTATTAATAATACATTATGTGTTTGTTTTCCATAAATGTGTCAATTATTGCTCATTTAGTGTAATACTCCTTGATCCGTTACATGGTTTATATTGGAATGAATTTTATTGTGTATGTGTTTGTTTTCTACACATGATCTTCCTTACAGGTATTCATCTGTAATGTTGAAGAGGAGATTGAGCTTGTAAATGAAAGAATTGAGGCTGACACCAACGAATGTTAGCATCAAAGTGAGGTAGGTCATCTATCTTCCTCTGTGTTTTCTGGTATAAACTAGGAAAGTTTACATATATTTGTCTTCGTTTGGTCGTATATCCTCCCATAGGACTAGATGTATTGTTTATGTCTTCAAGGATTGCCTACACAACACTCAATCAAGAATATCGATTGTTAGCTAATATAAAATCTAGGCTAATTCTTTCTGAAGGTTTTTAGCCATATTATTTTTTATGTTGAACTGATTTTTAGATCATCTATCCCATATAATATCAATAATTTTCCTATTTTTAATGATGAGCAATGGAAAATTGAGTTCCTACACTTAGAAAATAGCTTCCACAATGTTGTGATTGATGAAATTACCCATGAGGAGAACCTCTAGAATTTCTCAAAAATAAACAAACAATGGTCAGTGGACAGACTATTCGTTTTGGTAAACTCTACACATAAACATGTTGTAAGGCTTGAAATTTTTTATGACTTGCAGGATAAATTTAAAAGAGTCATTAATTGCAAAACTAATAAGTCTTCTATGAAATATGAAGTCATAAATATGGGGACTACAACTAATCCATAGAACATAAACATTGGAACAAACTGTAATCCTAAAGAAAAAGTAGATCTTATTTGTTTGTTCAAGAAATACAAGGATGTATTCGCTTGGGCATATGAATATCTCAATATCTTTAACCCAAATGTTATCCAACATACAATCCTCATAAAACCTCTAAGTAATCCCTTCCAACATATGTTAAGGAAGATGCATCCCGATCTCGAACCAACTGTTAAAAGTGAACTAAATAAGATTTTAGCAACCAAAATTATTTTCCTCGTCCACCACACACAATGGATTTCAAGCCTAGTGCCAATTAGGAAAAATAATGGAGATATTCTGTTAACTTTAGGTATGTTGTATGCTAGAGCAATTTATTTAAATTTTCATAGTTAGAAATCACATCAACATTAAGATAAACTACAAATAGAACATAAATATAAATCACAAAAGACAAGCTAAGACAAGAGGACACAAGATGTGGTGCTAGCAGGGACAAACCCCACAATGTGGGGAAACCCTTGATCAATTCTTCTTTTATGTTCTTTAAAGTTCAGCAGAGAAAGATAGAGAGAGAGATATTACATTTACAACAGAAGTCAACATTTTAACTTATCTAGATCTAGTATAGATCATTTTGTATAACGATGAGATCAATTGAAGACATTCTGCTTCAACTGATTCTCCAAGGTGACTCCTTCACCTATCATCATGCTGCATCTGGTTCTCATGTTGTACCACTGCATACTACACCATGATGCACTAATCATGATTATCATCATGCTACCCATTTCCATGATCTTATCCATCATCATGCTGCCCTTTATGTCCATGATTTGTACCATACACGTTGTGCCTCTCTAAGACCAAGATATCAAACCTCCTTTCTTTTACTGTTGCAGCACCATTGAATCTATTACATCATCACTGAGATCCTCACTATTGCTTCTATATGTATAGGGACTATTGAGAGATAAGTCCACTAAGACCATGTTCCTTTTTATGTTGGGATTGTGTCTAGGATCATGATACCCATTGAGAGACAACAAGTTATAGTTCTCACTGAGGTTTCATATTTCTGTACTTCTATTTAACCACAAGTGCTTGAGCCATTGTACTTATCACTGAGACTGTTATCACTGTGGTGACACCATCCACTGCTCCATGAGTTTGTGACTACACCTTAAACCCAAACTAGGTGTAGTCAAACCCTACTACGGCTCCTTTCTTTGTGACTGTGGCTTCTAGCCTGTGTATATATGAACAACATATCTATTGACCATAGAAAGCGTGAACATTGATTGCAGACATCGTGAAGATTGACTGCGTGAATATCTCCCATGACTGCATGAAACCAGTGTATAACTTCCATAGTGTATCCACCATGAACAACATATATTATGAGCATCGTGTATCTTATAAGGTCTCTAAGACTACATTGGATTAGGGCATCATTAAACTAGGCCAGTGTTTTCTTTTTGTGATTCTCCTTCCAAAAACCCACGACGTGGAGAGGAGATCACATCAAGAATGTTTTACAAATGACATAAAAACTCTTCTATTTATACCAAAAATGTATAGGTTGAATATACATGACGTTTGGGCTTCTTGAGCCTACATAAGTTGTTGGTCGGCTTGATAATAATTCCATAATCAAAATAAATTCATATCTCCATAAATACTTATCGGAATCGGATGACATTTAGATCAATCCTACACCTCTCGATGAGAGGGATACAATAAAAATATCATCTGCCATAAATAAACTGACCCACATGGAGTTTGGCTCTAGTTTCTTATTTTAACACTCCCTCTCAACTAGGGAGAACTCCATCCATTGATCCATATGTCCAACAGTACTATCTCTGCCATCAGTGCCCTGCACTGCCCTACTCAGCTTTACTCAACTTTGCCCAGCTTTGCTCAGCTTTGCTAGCTCTACTCAGCTCTGTTGGCTCCGTTCTACTAGCTTTGTTGGCTCTTCTCTGCTCTGCTGAACCATGAAGAAGAAGAATTGATCGAGAATGTCTCATACCATTCCCCACTACACCGAATTCAGTCTCAGAGTGCGTACCACTGGTCCTAGACCGGTCTCAGCTGACCCAAAGTCAGCGTCATAGTGGGTACTACTCCTACTACTGGTCCCAGACCAGTATCATCAATCTTAGAGAGTGTAACACTAGTCCTAGATCAATATTAACCAACCCAAAGTTAGCATCATAATATGTACTACTCTCACTAGTCCTAAACCAGTCCTGCACTAACCCAAGGTTAGTCTCAGAGTATGTACCACTGGTCCCAAACCAGTCTCAACCGACCCGAAGTCAATGTCATAGTAGGTACAACTCCTACCACTGGTCCTAGACCAGTATCATTGATCCCATATCAATGAAGTTCATCCTAGTGTAGGGAGCATAGTAGATACAGTAATGCATCCATCGGTACTAATATGGTCCCTAACTTCATTTCCCTGCTCATTGATTAGATGAGAGGTACTTCCCATGAGTCCCTGACTGCATGGGTAGGATGCCTCGAAAGGAGAACTTAATCAATCCCATCCTCATGGGAGAACTAATCATCCTGCTACAATTTGTCATGGAGAACACATCATCTAGACCTCACAGGAGAACTAATCATCCTGCTACACAAGAGAGCGAATCATCCTGCTACACAAGAGAGCGAATCATTCTATCCACAGGAGAGCGAATCATCTTGTCCCACAAGAGAGCGAATCATCATGTCCCGCAAGAGAGTGAATCATCTTGTCTCACAAGAGAGCGAATCATCTTGTCCACAGGAGAGCGAATCATCCTGTCCACAGGAAAGCGAATAATCCTGTCCCACAAGAGAGTGAATCATCTTATCCAAATGCGCACCACCATGGGGGGGTGAGTCACCCTGTGGTCGTATGTTGCTCTAGTAAGAACTACAAGCCCCCCAGAGCTCCCAAAGCTCAATGTATGCAACATGCAGGACCCTTTTACAAGGGTCTCTCGACGACTCCAAGTCGTTCAGGAAAATCACATATTTGATCTTTCCCCAGGGCTTTGTCAAAATGTCAGCAACCTGTACATCAGTCTCAATGTGATGGAGCCATCTTGCTCATCGATTTACCACATCCCAGATAAGGCAGCATCTGATGTTTATCTTAGAGCAATCATCAAATATGAGATTCCTCTATAATTGAATCCCACCTCTAGGTGTCATAGAGAATCACAATGGTATTCATCATATGTACAAACAGCTCACTGAAGAGCTTCCGTAACCAAACTGCCTCTCAGGTAGCGATGCTAGTAGCAATATACTCTGCCTCGGTGGTGCTCAAAGCCACCGGCTTTTGCTTCCTACCCAATCAAGATATCGAAGTAGAATCTAAAGAGGACCAGCACTGAGAAATGCTCTAGTGATCGTCCATACTGCCTGCCCAGTCAGCATTCGAATAATCATGTAGTTTCATATTTCTGGCAGTGTATCTCAATCCATGAGAGATTGCGCCCCGAAGACATATTAGAAGATTCTTGGCACCAATCTAGTGAGGCTCAACCAAATATGAGCTCACCATGCTGACTGCAAAACATATGTCTGGACGGAAGTTCACCAAGAACTTTCCTAAATCTAGTCCAACATCACTACCGTATAACTTTTGAAAGTTAAGATCCTCGAGGTAGTCACAGGCTTGCAGTTTATCTTTCCACATTTGAAATCCAACTCCCTCTGTCTTCTATGAATGAGAGGGTCTACACTTGTCAGACATAGGTGTCGGTATGAGAGATCTGTCATTCACAACCTTCGGATGGTTTTGATTGATTTCACTCCTAGTGAATCTCAACTTCATCAGACAGTTGTTGATCCTCTCATACTATGTCTGGGGTGTTTTTCTTCAAGCCATAGAGGGCTTTCTACCACCTGCATACATGAGATTCCTGCTCATGAAACTCAAACTCCTCGGGTTGTTCCAAACTTGTGGATCTGTGGCATGAGGGGAATGGTCCCCTTATAAGATTTTCCTTTGGTACATCTCAGACATGTACCTGCATTCTCTTTTTGAATTCAGGCATCCCTGTCACCATTTGACTCACATACCTCTGGTACTCTGTGTTAGTGGACATGGTCCCCTAGTGGACTTCCTACCTTGATACAACCCTGAACTCAAAAACGTCTTTGAAAAATCTATTTTCTAATACGTACCTTTCCATCGATGAGTACCATCCTTAAACCTTTGGCTTCCATTTCCGAGATGGACACTAGGTTCTTCTTGTGATTAGGTACATAAAAGAGATTCTGGGGTTCCTTGCTTTCTTTGAAGAGTTGGTCATGTCCTTAATGACCTGCATCTCTACCATTCGGACACTCCTTCGCATAAGGGCTGAACTTATAACCAAGACATCTGCCTTTCCTTCCACCCTTAGATCCGAACTTCCCAATGAAGTGATTCCGAAGCGCGATTCTAATAATATTCTCTACTTCCACTTCACCCTTAGATAATGATCCCATTGATCCTTTTTCCTTGTCCCAACTGTCTCTAGTGATTTCTCTTTCACTCTTGCTTGGGAATTTTCTCCACCTCAGCTCTGATCCCATGTTAACTTTAGGTATATTCTATGCTAGAGCAATTTATTTAAATTTTCACAGTTAGCAATCACATCAGCATTAAGATAAATTGCAAATAGAACATAAATATAAATCGCAGAAGACAAGCCAAGACAAGAGGACACAAGATTTGGTGCTAACCAAGGACAAACCCCACAATATGGGGAAACCCTTGATCAATTCTTCTTTTATGTTCTTCAAATTTCAGTAGAGAAAGAGAGAAAGAGATAGTACATTTACAATAGAAGTCAACACTTTGACTTATCTAGATCTAGTACAGATCATTTCATATAACAATGAGATCAATTGAAGACATTCTGCTTCAAATGATTCTCTAAGGTGACTCCTTCACCTATCATCATGCTGCATCTGGTTCTCATGTTGTACCACTGCATACTACACCATGTTGCACTAATCATGATTATCATCATGCTGTTCATGTCCATGATCTTATCCATCATCACGCTGCCCTTTATGTCTATGATCTGTACCATACACATTGTGCCTCTCCAAGACCTAGATAACAATCCTCCTTTCTGTTGTTGTTGGGGTCACCCTCATTGTAGTACCATTGAAGCTATTACATCATCACTGAGATCCTCACTATTGCTTCTATATGTATAGGGACTATTGAGAGATAAGTCCACTAAGACCGTGTTCCTTCTTATGCTGGGATTGTCTCTAGGATCATGATACACATTGAGAGACAACAAGTTACAATTCTCACTGAGGTTCATATTACTGTACTTCTATTTAACCATAAGTGCTTGAGCCATTGTACTTATCACTGAGATTGTTATCACTATGATGACACCATCCACTGCTCCATGAGTTTGTGACTAGACCTTAAACCCAAACTAGGTGCAGTCAAACCCTACTGCGGCTCCTTTCTTTGTGATTGTGGCTCCTGCAGGTTCCCTCTTTATGACTGCGGCTTAGTGCGGTTCACTGTGGCCCTCCCTTTACTGACTACGGCTAACTGCGGCTCCTTAATACAACTTCATGCCTTGATTTCGGCTCCCCTTTATGACAACTTATAAGTGCCTCATGAACAACATTCCATGACAGCGCTAAACTGCGTGTAACTATCACCATGACTTGCGTTCCATGAGTAGCGTATATATCTCTGCTTGAACAACATATGACCAGCATGTAAATATCTTCTCTATTGTTGTGTATATATATGTTTTCCAACGCCTGCAGATATATATATATATATATATATATAATATATTATATATATATATATATATATATATATATATATATATATATATATATATATATTATATATATCTGCATTGTATCATAGCCTGCGTATATATGAATAGTGTATCTATTGACCAGCGTATATAGCGTATCATTGTCTTATTGATCAACGTAATGAACAACGTATCTATTGACCACGAAAAGCATGAATATTGACTGCGGACATCATGAACATTGACAGTGTGAATATCTCCCATGACTGCATGAAACCAGTGTATAACATCCATAGTGTATCCACCATGAACAACATATATTATAAGCATCATATATCTTATAAGGTCTCCAAGACTGTGTTGGATTAGGGCATC
The DNA here is from genome assembly GCA_000404065.3 of Pinus taeda. Classification (NCBI taxonomy): domain Eukaryota; kingdom Viridiplantae; phylum Streptophyta; class Pinopsida; order Pinales; family Pinaceae; genus Pinus; species Pinus taeda. Next base: position 372,917 of record APFE030223938.1, on the reverse strand, counting down.
ATTAAACTAGGCCAGTATTTTCTTTTTGTGACTCTCCTTCCAAAAACCCAAGACGTGGACAGGAGATCACATCAAGAATGTTTTAAAAATGACATCAAAACTCTTATATTTATACCAAAAACATATAGGTTGAATAGACATGACGTTTAGGCTTCTTGAGCCTACATAAGTTGCTAGTCGGCTTGATAATAATTCCATAATCAAAATAAATTCATATCTCCATAAATTCTTATCAGAATCGGATGATCTTTAGATCAATCCTACACCTCTCGACGAGAGGGAACCAATAAAAATATCAACTACCATAAGTAAGCTAACCCACATGGATTTTGGCCCTAATTGCCAATCTTAACATATTCATATTTGTGTTGACTTCAAAAACTTAAAAAAAAAATCAATAAAGAAAATTATTTAGTTCCTCCCATAGAGAAGATCCTATAACGCATTTCTGGCTCTAAAATGTTGTCTCTTTTGGATATTTTTTTAGGCTACAATGAAGTTATGATGCCTCTTTCCGATCAACAAAAAATACCTTTTGAACTCCATGGAAAACTTTTCTATAGGAAGATGCCATTTTTTTATCAATGCTAGGGAAACCTTCCGAAGGGTAATGGAAATTTCCTTCTTTAGTTTAATTAATGAGTCTATTTTCATTTACATGGACAATGTTATTGCTTTATCCAAAAAGAGATCTGACCACATTTCCCACATTAGAAATGTATTTGAAAGGTGTAGAAAGTTTGGTATTTCCTTAAACCCCAAGAAAATTATTTTTTTTGTAATAGAAGGAAAATCCTTGAGTGTGTCGTTTCCAAAAATGGGATAATTATCAATCTTGAAATAATTCAAGCCATTTATAGTATGTCACCCCTAACCTCTAAAAAGGCTATGCAATCATTTCTGGAAAAAAATGAATTTTGTTAGATGGTTTATCCCTATTGTTTTCTCAAAATTTTAAACCACTTCAATATTTGGTAAAAAGGAATTCCAACTTTAAATGGGGAGACTAAGAAAGAAAATCCTTTTGCGTGACCAAATAGGCCATCTCTAAAGCTCTTTCCTTAATGAGCCCAAACTTCTCCAAATATTTTACGCTACACTTTCGCTTCTAATATTTTGTATGTTGTTGTACTTAGCCAAATAAGTGAGATTGATCATGAAATTCCTATCGCTTTCATGAGGTCTGCCTTCAAGGGAGTAGAACTGAGTTAATCAATAGTGGACATGCTAGAGTTTTTTGTCATTAAGGAGGTGAAACATTTTAGGTCCTACCTGCTACAATCGAGAACTAAAGTCATTGTTCCCTACCCAACATTAATAAATCTACCAATATAGAAGGAGCTAGGAGAAAAGATCACATTATATGACAACCCTTAAAGAGTATGATCTAGAAATAAAGCCTACTTAGATTGTTAACGGTCAATGTCTTTGTAAAATGGTTGCTGAGTTTGTTAATTTACCTGATCAAGATCCCTATTCTAGTGATGAAGTATCTTTATTGAAAAATGAATATTTATGTCTTCTTGATAGCCCCAATTCATGGTATGCTGACATTATACTTTTTCTATTGAATGGTAAATTTTTTCCTCATATTTAGTAAAAGAAGAGAAGAGAATTAAGACTTAAGTTAGATCGCTTTTAAATGATAAATAATATCCTTTTCTATAAAAAAATATGATGGGGTACTACCTTTTTGCTTGGAACATGAGGATTCTCAAAAATTCCTGCAAGAACTACATTCTATTCCTATTAGATACCATTTTGGTGGGGGTACCATTTCTCATAAGGTACTAAGAGCGGGGTACTATTGGCCTGTGCCTTATTCAATTATTCCTAAGCTTTAGTCCAAAAGTGTGAAATATGCCAAAAGGATGTTGGTAAGGTAAAAAAAGATGCATTTGCACCTCTTTTGTCCATAATTTTCAAATATCCCTTTAAGCAATGAGGCTTTGGCATAGTTGGTCTTGTAAACCCTGCCTCGTCTCAACAACATAAATAGATAATAACTACAACTGATTATTTTACAAGATGGGTAGAGGTAGCCCTTTTACAATTGTAAACTATTAACCATGTAATTTTCTTTTTAGATACTCATCTTCTCTCTCATGTTGATGTTACAGAATCATTGGTTTTCAATCATTCATCTTATTTCTCTTCTCATGATTTAGATTCTTATGCTTTAGAAAAAGGAACCAAAATTAAGAACTCAATGAACTATTACCCTTAAGATGATGGTTTTGTTGAATCCTTAAATAAAGATTTCCTAAAAATACTAAAAAGAATTGTATTTGATTAGAAGAAGAATTGGCATATTACCTTGTTCAATGCATTGTGGGATGATAGAGTAATTCCAAAAGCTATCATTGGTAACCCACTACTTTTCCTTTTTTATGGTAGAGAATCAATTCTTCCTATAAATGTATTTTTTCCTTCTTTATTGTTATCTCAAAAAGTGCAACAGGTTGAATGTTCAACTACGCAAAATAGAATTAATTTCGTACTTAAGTTAGAAGAAGAAAGAGAAAAATATAAAAATAAGTTTCATCAACATCAATAGATAGTGAAACACTAGTTTGATGACAAATAATCCTTTGATTGAAACTTTGAAGTAGGTGATGTTGTTCTTAAATGGGACAAAGCACACAAGGAGAAAGACAAACATACCAAGTTTCAAAATCTATGGCTTGGGCCTTTCATTGTTATAGAAAATATTGGCCCTAGCACATTTCAATTGCAAAATCTAAAGGGAAAAAATCCCTTCCAATTAATGGTCATATTCTCAAAAATACTTTCCTGATTCCATTTGGGGAAGTTTGATTTTGTAAATATAACTTGTTGCTTCATATTTTTCTATTTTCATTGTTGTTTTTCATTTTTGGTTTTCTATTTTGTTTTGAAAGGTCCACTATTGGATGCCAAATATTTCTAACTGGAATCTCAATGAAAGTAAAACATTGAACATATTTTTTTATCTGTTGATGCTCCATCTCACTAAATTTTCTGTCTTTGGTTTTCATAAAATGGTTTATGTTCAAAATATTTAAAATTTTATATCATTGTTATAGAAACTGATCTTAATTTCCTTCATGATTATTGAGGTAATTTATGAGTTTAATAAGCAATTTTATTAGTGCAAAGGTTGTGATAGTTAAAATTCTTACGCCATATTATACTATTAAGGGTTGTTTTGTTTATATATGCTTCCCCACCTGTTGGAAGACCCATTTTGGGTTACTAATAAAGTAAGTGAAATCAATGTTAATAGAGTCGGTTGAGGGATAAAAGGTCCCATCATGTGCAGACCTACCATGGTCATGGATTATTGGTCAATGACATCACCATATGTGTTCACCAAGCTACGGTGATGACTTTTAGTCACAAGAATGTATGACAAGAGGTCCCATGAAAAGCCAACTTGTTCATTTCCTAACCTTCTGTGAGTGGAAGTGTCACCATCTGGCCACCAAAATAGGACATTGGTCTTTAGTTGAACCTTGTATAATGAAAAAATATTAAACAAATTGATGAGTTATCATCCTAACATCAAGATAAAAGAATCTAAATTCAGGTTACAAGGTATACATGTTGAGGCAACGAAAGCTTGATTGGAAGCATAGGCAATGCCTCTGGAATTGAAGTTGTGTTTATACTACTATCCTAGTCAACTATCACCTTTTCGTAATCTATTGATTGAAAATTCCCAATACATATAAATAAGTGATTTCTAATTAACTAATGATTAATTTATTTATAAATTTATTCTAGTTTATACCATAATACTTCATAGGTTAATATTAATATGAATTTATATATATATATTATTTATTTTAAAAAGAAAATTATAACATATTTGGCCTAGTAATTAAAATTAACTAATTAGTTATTTAACGAATAAACAAAATATTTTATCCTATTCCCTATATTATTATGAGTTTATTTAGGTTTCATATTATTAGTGACAAAAAAGAGGATAATTAAATTACTAGCTTTATAGTTCCTAGTTCATAAAAAAATTTAATTATTTACAAATAGATATATCTAAAAAATTAACTAATTAATTAATGTATTAATTAAATTTCCCCAACTCTTGGACCAGTCAAATATAGTTGTTTCCCAGTCAATTGTACCCATTTCCTTTGGTCAATAGTAGTTGTTTCTTTTTAGCCGTTAGAATGATCGGTATCTCTATTGAATTTGTTTCCTTGATCTGGTTCTTCATCTTGTACTAACGATTAACCACACTTGCTGGTTCAAAATGCGTTGACGAATGAAATTTGATGTGATTATCATTGAAAACCAGTCTCAAAAATTGTGGATCTCTTGGCTTAATTGTGGATATAAACTGGTATTGTGATTTTTATTCTTGCATAGTTTCTATAGCCTAGTTTTGGATTGAAATTTGCTGGTGGCATGGTGTTTTTATATACTATATTGGTTCTGAATTATGAATCATTTTTTTTTTTGGGGATCTTGCTATAACATGGAACATGTAACACAATTTATTATTGGTTATACTCCATGTTATATTCAAAGTTTCTAACCTCAAATATATATATATATATATATATATTATATATATATATATATATATATATATATATATATATATATATCACTTAAAACTATTTAATTTCATGAATTTTGTTTCATGCGGCTATTATTATGGTTTGAGTTAATATCACTTAACACCATGCATATTGTTTATTTTCATAATTAAATTCACGGTGAGGCCAATCTTGATACATATGTGCAAGCAATAAGTCATTATTCCTAGAGGTGACACTTAACAACTACAAGTTATGTGTGTACATGAGTAGCGAATTTCTTTGGAATAAATATTATGTATATTCAATGACATGGCTCTATTTGTCTAAGATGGAAAACATAGATGTTAACATCTAGACATTTTTCACATGGTTTACATATATTGAACTCCGTGGTCCCATTAATTCTCTAAAATTTTGTTATTCCCACTCAATATCGTTACTACAAGATGTCAGTTGGTCATTTCAAAACCTACGGTTCTATTATGTATTCTTTCCATTCCATTTTTTAGTTTCACATTTACATGTCACTGTATAAGGTTAGGGTTTGTTCTATGAAACCCTATTTTTCTTGTATGAACGAAACCACATTTGAAACCTCTTATGGTTCCTATAGTCCAAAGTAAGCTTATTAGAGGTGAGATTATAAAGTCCTATGAGGAATACCTAACTCTTTTCTAGGAGGCTAGGTGGTGAGATTTCATTCAAAGTTTTGAATGGGTTACAATGGAAATGTAGTGAAGGCCTTTGCATCCTCTTACAATGGTCAAAAGGCCAATGTTAGTGATATTGAAATGCCAGCAGATGTAAGCTTTATCACTGAAGAAACGCCTCTTCCTATTGGTGGCGAGAATTATTCAAAAATCACACTATGCATGGCATTCCTTGATGAGAGTTTATGGTTTTAAATATTTGCACTTATAACATGAAAGTTATGCTTGTTCAGTCCCTTGAAACTAAATGGCAGGATTTACTTTATTTTATTAGGTGCTTTATCACCTATGAAGGTAGATACAGTCTAGTTTTTTTGTATCATTTGCACCTATTAATGGTGTTTCTTAGCTTTAAGCTCAATGTGCCATTTCATTTACATAAAAATTTATCTAAAATAACTAAATTCTACCAAGCCGAGCACAAGAACCCTATGTGATCCTTATTTCATCATGGGTTAATTTGTATGTTGGTTAATCATTATTTGACTAAATCTAGGGCTATTGGGAATCGTTCCTATATCAAAATGATTTTGAAAAAACTTAGGTTAATGATAAATAGGAAAACCTTCCTAGTAGGGTTTCGACAAGTTCTCGAACGACCATCTCAAAACCCACTGAGTCTCACAATGTTGATGATTTTGGCCCTGATCATTTTTCCCATTCTGATGCTTCGAATATATGTGATGAAAATAGGTTCAAAACTCTTTTTTCAACACATGTTCATGAACACAAAGCATGGTGAAGAAAACAAAGTTTCAACACATCAAACTGGAACCTAAATTCCAATATGAGGTCGAACCAACCCTCTCAGACCATAATCTCCTTTACAAATATACATAGAAGTAAGAAAATAAATAACCGAGTCCAAACCCTCAATCTATAATTAAGAATAAATAGATAGCTCAGAGAATATGGTGAGCACAATGAAATAGTGGAAAGAAAGTCCCTGCTAAATAATTCCATGTTGATGTCGAGTCCCTTAATGAGCCTCTGTCAACGAAAAATAAGTCCCAACCATATCATAATTTTGAATTTATTGACGATAATACTCCAACTTAGAAGGATGATAATAATTGTGATAGCCATTCTCAATAAAAGGTTGATAATGATAGATGTACTCAAAGTACTTACTAGCCGCAACATTATACAATTATGGTTCCTTATTTGAAGCATAGAATCTGACAGCTTCAATAGGAAAACGACCTATTATGACTGATGAATCAACTTAGGGAAAGTCAACAGGATAACAAAACTTCTAGGTTGGAGGAAAATCCATAGTCATTGTATAATCACATTATCATCAAATTTGCTAATGACAACTTAGTCATAAATTCATATCCTCAAAGTTAATTTTCTCCTAAATAATATGATATCATTTTTTTATTTACAAGTTGTAAATTTGGTGAGGTATACATATTTTTTTTATTCTATTTGTTAGTTTTGTGAACAACTATAGAATCTTAGGTTCTGTGGCCAATTTATGTTAATTTTATTATGAATTATTAATTTCATTTTTTGGTTTGTAGTGGGTACCCTTTATCTTCTTAGTGTTGGCACTGATTCTTATGAGGACAATTATTATGGATATATCAAAACACTTTCAAATTGCTTGTGAATACCTTGTTAGATAATTATATCTTTTCTGTGATACAATTAGGAATTTCTTGAGAGGTCAAGATACTGAGAGGTCAAGATACATAGATTGTGAAACTTATTTTGGAAACACTATTTTTATTCTTTGAAATTTAGTTTTAGAGTATTGAGGGCTCATGGATAGGTATATAGACACTTAGTATTTGAAATAAAGGGTAGGAAGGATGTTAATAATGTTTTAGTGACTACGTAACCTTTGATACATTTTTATTGTAAGTTTTGTTATTGTTTGAACAACTTCAACAATTCAATACTTAATTATATATAATTTTTTAAGTCCATGGTTACTCATGAAAATTTATTTTGAATTTCTTACAGCTGTGTTTTGGCAAATTCTAGAGAACTAATGCTATTTTTTGCATGATTGTGATCTATGAATAAATAATGAGTTCACTACATCTTTTCTTACTATGTTAGGTCTATTTCATATTTTTATTCAATTATGTTACCCTTTTATGTCCAAACTATGAAAGGATAATGTTGATCTGTCCATTTCTTGGGTCTAATTTCTTAGTGGATTTTGGAATTTAGGTCATTGCGTTAAGTGGTTTTCTTGTGATCTGGGACTAATAATTTGATTGTAATGGTTTCTATTCTTACATAGTCTTTTATTTCTTGCTTTTTGAACAATTTTAGAGTTTAAGTGTTGAAAGATTTATTATTTCATAGAAATTTTTATGGCTATTTAAATTTTGTCTTGGCTGAGTTAGTAGTAGCTAATTATATATGTATGCATTTTCATTTAAGTCTTGATATGAAACATGAAATAAGGTCCAAACGATTCTATATTTTTTTAAAGGGTCAGAGGATTGCAACCATTTTGGTTTTTGGTATTTTATAGAATTTCACATTAAGTGTTACTGAAATTTAGATTATAATTGCATATATATAATTTAAATTTAGTCATTTAGTTTGCATTTTGAATATTCAATATTGTACAACGAAAATATCATTCTTTCTTTATTATTACAACTAGTTACAACAAATTTTAGTTTGTTTTCTTTTGTATCATATTTCTTGTACAATTTCTACATTATTCATGTAATCTAGTATTACACATTAACTACTAACTCTATTATTGTATTATATCATATTAATTATTTAACTTGTAGATTAGATATAATAACATATAAATTAGTTTTAGGTTCATGTATATATAATTTTAGGATAACAATTGGATATTCCTCATCCTCTTTCCTTCCCAAGATGAAGAGAATCTCAGGCAAACCCGTCAAAGGAAATTATTCAAATGACTTGAGTTATGTGAAGAACAATGGTCTCGGTCACATCCTAATGTCAACAAATGGTCTAGAAACGCATGCCACCATGACCTCACAAAGGCAAGAAGGAATTTAAATTGGTACATCATTACAAGGATGTCCCATAAATTTGCTCAATGAAGGCAAGCATGGATGGATTCACTACCCAACTTAATATCCTCCAATAATATTGGAATACATTGGACAACCATGTGTCTAACTCCTCCTGTTAGTGTTGGTATCTTCATCCCTCCATTAGTGATCAAATTCTCTTGTTGCATTGCATGTTAGGTGTCTCATTTGATCAGTTGCATTCCATTAGTATCATGGATCATCTGATGGTAGTGGCATATTATACATTTTCCCTCATGTTCTTTACTTGCTAGCCCATTTTCATACATCTTGATCATTTGTAGTCATTTTTTGTCTTTAAATCTGCAAAAGTCATTTTTAGGGTTTTAGGTCTCATTAGGTCTAGGGTTTCATCAATAAGGTCTTGAAAACGCTCAATAATGGTCAACAAATGAATGAGGAGGTCAAATAAAGTCTCAGCAGTGATAATTTTAAAAATCACATGCTCAGTGATTGATTTTTCCTCAAAACCCCATTTTCAGGAAAAACAAAGCTTTTATATGTTTCATGTAATAAATTTTTTCATGTGTAATAATTTCAGAAGCAGCCCTAGTCACTTTGTCAAGCCTCTGCTACTTCAGTTCCTGCAAAAGAAACAAAGTGCCAAAGTATTTAGTCCATGAAAGGTAAAAGTAAAGCAAATTGCCCAAAAACAGAGTTTTTAAAGCAAGTGAAAATCAAACATTAGCAAAGTGGGTTTTCTTGAACGAAAAATTAAAAGCCATGGCTATATAAAGTTTTTTCAAATCAAAGGAGGCTCATTTGTGTCCACAAAGTGAAGAGAGCAAGTGCATTTCAATTTTTAAAGGCCAAGAGAGCGATTTTGTGTTTGAAGGGTGAAAATCGGTGGCACGATGCACCTGGGTTAGAGCGTGGCACACACATTTAGTTCGCCACACCTGGCAGTGTTTCACAATGTATTTTTACAACGGGCATGGCACACAGAGCTAGCGCAACGCACTTGTGAGGTGGTGCGGTGCATAGGACTGCAAGGCCCAAAATTGCTCACAGCAACCTCCAAAATAAAAATAAAAAATCGTTAACTCCTCAATTATCCAAGTAAGTTGACATTCCTTCATGGCCAATGAATGAGTTTATCTTGGTGTTTATGGTGATTTAATGGGAAAAAATTGAAACCTTAGTTCTTCGCATTTCTTGTCAAAAAACCACTACATAGGGTTCACAAATTGCATTTTTGCTGCTAAATTTCACCCCTACCATTTTCACTCCCTCACCCCCTCACTTCATTCTCTCCCTCCCTTTTCATTCGTATTTACCTATTCCCTATTCCCCATAACCCTAAAAGTACTAACCCTAATCCCTACTTTCACTTATCCTAAACCCTAATTGTTATCCCTAAACCCTAACAATCATTTCCTAAACCCTTTCATTTCCCAAAAACCCTACCAACAACATTCCTAACCCCTCATACACAGTCCCCTCATAGTACCTCATCAAATTCATATCTTTGGTAGCAAATTCCTATTGTCACTCTAAAATCTCTTCATACTCATCTAGTAAACTCAAGCATTGGCAAATATGGAGTCAGATTCTTCCTATGATAGAAATGAGGAAACAGTCAGTGACTCTTCTAGAGAAATTCATGCACCGAAGAGACCTCATAAGAGTGGAAAATATAATCGGGAGGAGCCTACTTCACTTGCCGAGCTGTTGGCCTGTCCTCTTGCTGTCACATGCTTCCAACATCAATCTTGTTTCCAATTTTGTGAGATGGCGGCAAGAGTTAAATACCATCATGAGCTTGCTAGACTATTTGTACTTCATCTTCACAATGGCCAAGTCAGTTTGGTAGGTGTGACATTTACCTTGACACCTGAGACTATATCTCAAGCAAACGGTATTCGAAATGTGGGTGAGCAGTGGAATAAGGGGCAGCTGGTAGACAGGGAACATTATGAAGGCTAGCTTTCAGTGGCAGATTAGTAGAGTTTTCCTTTTTAGGTACCTTCAGGACACATATGCACCCTTGATGAAACTCATAATTAAATATTTCAGCTGTGAGGGCAGATTTTCTCGCCTGCGTGCCTACCACATCAAATTATTAATGCACTTCACTAGGGTGAGAATGACGAACCTCCACTATTTTATTTGCCAGAATATTGAGAAGATGACCACCTTGGTTCAAAGGAAGCCTCCTCATCAACAGTATAACGACATCTATCACTTTGAACTAATCAAAATTGTGGTTTTACATCAGCTTAGTCTACTGAATGTTTCATGGAGGATTTCATTGCACATGAGGTCTTTACAGGTCCACAAGTTCCCCCATCAGTTTTTCATGAGGTAAGAGAGCCTTCACATCAGCAAGAGATGCATGAGACACAAACCACCAGTATGCTAGTGTTTGTCACATACCAAAAGGGCACAAGGAGATTGTTTGCAGTAGCAAAACGAGTACTATCTCCACCCGGGGTGGAAGGGGTCTCATTTCCTTCAACAACAAAGCAGGTACAAGATAAGGGTAAGCAACCATTACATGATGAGGGGCCTTTAGGAGGACAAGAGACGTATTTCATTCTTATTCAAGATGATGACACCGATTTGGGCTCCCAAATCTCAAAGCTCAAGGAGATTATTTAGGAACAACAAGCTGACATTCATGATTTGTCTCTCAATCTGGAAAGAGCCAAGTGGATAATCAAATATCTTGAGCAGAGGAAAAAATAGCCAAAGGATTAGCAAATCATCATACAGCTTCAAAACATACGAGAAAACCGGCAAGTTGCCAAGAGGAGGAAAGTCAAGTTGACACCACTTGAACAAGAAATTGATGCTGATCGTGAATCTTAGCTTGAAAGGGTAAATATGCACTTGGAAAATATGCTAGAGAAGGCCAACAGAGAGAAAAATATGTTGAGGCACATGGCCTACCACTACTTGGTGAGAAATAAGGTGTGCAAAGCGAGAATAAGGATTTTGAAGGCCAAGTTGAACAAATCATCGAGGAAGTGAAAAGAGCAAGATAGACTCTAAATCTTGGCCGAGGCTTCCTTAGCCCAACACAGTACTTGAAGAAGGACACTTAGCCCAAATTTCAAGAAATTTGGGAAACTTTTTGCAAATTTTGAATTTTTGGCCTAAAAAATAGGTTTTTCTGCTTGGTGTGCTGCGCCACTTGGCGCGCACTTTTTCTAGAGACCTCCTTTTGAGGAAAACTCAGTATTTTTGGATTCCTCATGGAAAAATATGAATTCCCTCACATGTACAAGAGATTTTGACAAGTTTTGAGCTTCCAAAAGGGTCAAAAACACCTCAAAAATGACCTTTCTACCCCTTTTTAGCCACACAGGAAGCAGTGTTGGGAGAACTCATTTTGGGAGGGGCAAATGGAGACCAAATTTAGAAATTCCACTTGTTCTGGATAGTAGACGGGTAGAACTTTCTAACAAGACCACTTGGAGTAAATTTGGTGCACGGGAAGGCCTCCAAAATCAGCTCCAAATTAGTGCAGCGCACAGGGACAAGAGCGCGGTGCACAAGATGAAATTTAGTCATTTTGGCCAAAAAACTCTGTTTTTTCGCCTAGTTTCTTCTCAGTTTGACTTTTATCTTTCTAATAGTCAAACTCAGGATGTAATTTGATGTGACTTGATGGATTTTAATGTAAATATGTAAATTTTCACTCATAGAGGTAGATTCATCCATGAAAAGGTAGTTTGCAACTAAATGAATTAGTTTCCTAATTTTTAGAGGCAAGCTGTTCCACTGCCTACTTTCTAGTTCCCAGTTTAGATCTTGTTGAAACAGATCCTAAACTCATGAACTCGACCCCTAAAGGCTAGGATGAGTTGTTTGTTTCCTATATCTACTATTTTTTTAGTCATTGACAAAGGTTGGACTTTTAGGAAAGCTTGGAGCTTTATTGTACACTCATTTCAACAGTTTGGTAAAGGAATAGATCACGGTTTGCAACACTTTATGGGATTTTTGTGGCAACTTGATTTGGTATTTTGTTTCCTTTTGTAATTTCATCTTTACATGTCTTTTATGTATGCCATTATCTCTCTCTTTTCATCTCAACTAAATGAAATAGGGATAAAGGTAGAATTCATTGAATTGCAGTGCTCTACCTAGGGTTTTGTTTAGTTATTTATGTTTTCAGCTATTTGAAGAGGATCCCTCAGACTTTCATGCCCTCTTCAACTCCTCACCAGTTTAAAAGTTCTCTATCTCACTCAATTTAAAGTACTAAAGCATTTTCATACCTCGCCCCACAGAAATCTCTGCAAGACTGAGTTCATTCCCCAGACCAAAAAACTGCCTTTCACTTTTGATCCAGCAACCCAACCTAAAATTCAATCAAACTCCTCTGAGCATATACATTGCCTAAAATTAGTCTTTACATCAATCATTTCAAGCTTCATTTGATATATTTTAATAAGATTGACTGGGAGAGAGCCCTCTCCCGACCTGGTAGGGCTAGCTACCAGGTTAAGCGTGGTTTGATGTTATCCTAGATCCTGCCTTTCTCAACCTGAGGTAGATTTAGGCCCTAACACCTCCAACTTATAGAGAACATCCCATGCCTTCATAAACTTAAAATATGATCCAAGGACAAATAGAAAATTTCCCACGTCCTTTATTTCTACAAATCCCTTGGTTGCATTTGCTAAAGAGTAATGTGAACCCCTTTGGAGAAGGGTTTATTAATTTTTCTTGTTATCTTCTCCATAAGAATGTCACCGCCCAAAGAACCCTGATTGATATATCACTAAACTTACACTGCCGTCCTGCCAAGTTATTTATAGCATTCATGATGCCTTTTGAGGCTTGTTTCCATATGTTATCCATGAGCCAATAAACTTGTAAATTTTCAAATACTTCTTTCAATAATTTCAAATCCCTAAAATTCACACTGAACAAACATTTCAAACAAAACCCAAAAATAAGAGAACATTTCCAAACCATATCTTTTTATTAACAAAAAATTGAAGGAGGTTTTTGGGTTGCTAATATGTCATTATTATTAATTATCACTTTTTAACACCTATTTCATCCATTTCTACCCTTCTTTATCATGCCATTTATCATGATTTATCATATAATTCCATTTTATAATTATTTATGCTCTTATGGATAAATAATATTTCTTCTCCTTTATTTTTAATAAATTGATGATTATTATGCATAATTTTACCAATGATGGTTTATTAATAAATTTTTTGTAACATCACTCACCATTTTAGCCTCCAAGATATTTTCCAGATTGCAGATTTGATCTCCAGCTCATCATTAAATATTCCAACTCACAAATTCGTTGGAATAAGAAGTGTCAGTTTTGCATTGGATATTTCGGGCAAATGTAGAAGAATCTGGAAAATCTGAAACATAGGTTTTATTCAGAATGGAACGAATTTGTTTTATATTAGCAATTTTCCCAAATTCGGTCCGTATTAAGAGAAATGGAAGGTTCTCTGAAGACGATTTTCTCATATTCGCTGTTGCGGCCCATTTCCAAATTATCTCAGTTGCAATACCAAATTCGACTTGTTCCTATTGAATGCTGATGGAAAGATATTTCAGATATGATCTTGCTGATCAATTTGTTGTGAAAAATCCAATTTTTTTATGGGAATCATTTTGTAATCATCTCTCTTGTAACTGCTCTCTGCTCTCTGTGTATTTAAATGAAAACAAAGATCAAAGAAGGAGATATATTAGAGATAGGATAGGATAGGATAGGAGGAGAGGGGATAATGGAGAGATTTAGCTTTTCGCTTTGGACCTCAATTGTAATTTCAATATACAAAATGTTATTCTAAAGGACAGATCATATTGTAATGAGGAGTGAATGTAATGATTAATATATAATTTGTGTTGCTAGTCATTCGGATATTTTGAAGTAGCTCGACAATATTTGCTGGTGGCTAGGGCCCGGTCTCTGGTAGATCTTACTGCTATTCCCTATTTGATACTTCTCCATTTCTTGTAAGGTTATTCTATTTTATATCTTTGCATTTCCTGTGAGTTTATTCTATTTGATATCTTCTAATTTCCTGTGAGTTTACATTGCAGTTAGTTTACTTTCCTTTTTTCTGATCTCATGTACTTCACAACTTTGTCATTTGATTTCATTTATGCTCACTGCAGGTTGAATTAATTATCAGTTAAGACATTTATTTTTGGTTGATTATGATAAGAGTGTGGTTAGTATAGAATCAACTGAAAGAGATTGGTTAATGCTACCATGCTCTCAGTTGATGCTATTTTCAATTGAATTGCTTGTTTCAGATTTGATTATGATTTTAGTTGAAGATTAAGTCTTGATGCTTGGATGTAATATTTTCATTAACAGTTGCAGTGAGTTTTATAAATGCATCCGTTTACTCTTGTATCAAGTTTTATAGTTCAACTTAAAAAGCATTACTCTCTAGATTTATAGCTTGCACATATTATGTACACTCTTGAAACAAAAAGACTTACCCTGGTTGTTAATTAATGTGAGGCAATTAGGAGTTTTAAAAGACACCTTTTAGCACCCAACATTTTGGCATCATTACCGGGGAGAGTGTTTCCATTTCACAGAGAGTGATGTATGTTTTAGATTTGCTACTGGGAAAGAATTGGGTATTAAAAATGGAAGGTAAGAACCTACGTAATGAGCAAGTAAAGTGTTTGCTCCTCCGCCCACTTTTCAGCACAATTGCATAGAAGTTGAAGTAGGTGTTTGATATTTGTTTGTTGTGAAAGAATTTGGTATTAAAAATGGGAGGTGAGAACCTGCGTAATGAGCAAGTAAAGTTCTTATTCCTCCACCCGCTTTTCAGCAGAATTTCATACGAATTTCGTAGGAAATTTAGAGGTAGATTTTTTGAAAAACTCTCATAATTCCACTCAAGTGGTGATGTAAACACCACCCATTTCACTAACCAATTGACAGGAACGTTTGAAGGAGCATCATCAAAGAAACACATGAAAAAAAATCTTCTATTATGGTAAGAAATGTCTCACATTGCAACTTTTGAATTCCCTATCAAAGATCTAGGAGGAGTGACACAAATGCACATAATTTGCCCATCTTCTCTAACAAATTTTCATGGTTTGACAAATGAAGATCTAGATACATTCTTATTTGAGTTTGAAATACTTTGTAGAGGATATGATTATTGTACTAATGATCAAAGGTTGAAAGTGTTTCCTCTTACTCTAAAAGGAGCAACTCTTCGATGGTTCATGAGCCTAGGTGGGAACTGCATCCAAACATGGGAGGACATGAAGAACATATTCTTGAAGTACCAAGACTACCACAAATCCAATGAAGGTATTTTCAATATGATACAAAGGTAAGATGAAAACGTGGAGGACTATGTGGAGCGATTTCGATACAACCTTCAAAAATCAAAGCATAAGTATTTGGAAAAGGAGATCTTAAAAACACCCCTACTCAAAGGAATCAAAGATGAATTTTTAGAACTCTTAAATCTAAAACGAAAAGGTGAAGTTTTTTAGTTATCATATGATGATGTTTGTGAATTGTGCATAAGGTATTCAAGAGGAATCTCCAAGGCTAGTAAGAATTCTAGAGACGTATGTTCTTTCTTTTCCAAATCTGCTACAAAAACAGGAGATATAAGAGCTTAAATCAATGTTTTATTTGAACATTTTAAAATTTATTTTATTAGCTCTCTAAATTCACAATTGGATGATTTGCAGGTTCAGAAAAATCAAGAATTTGATGAAGTGTTTTGCCCTCATTATCGAAAGGAGCACCCCATAGATAGTCACTCTTCCTTATCTAGGATGGAAGTAGCATATCAAAGAGATGGGGAAGCTGCAACAAGGTCAAAACCATGGGAAGCATGGCCTACATTTATGGTTCAAAACACTCCCTCTCCATTCTCTTACTTGCATAATCCATTATGGAATACTCATGTTTTAGGGAAGCCATGTCAACCTCAATATAACCACCACCAATCTTGTCTACAAGTTTGGCATGGTTCATCTTATGATTGCATGACTACTCTCACTCATTTTGTAGCATAAACACATCCTCCATATTCTTCACCAGCTCTTCCACAACATCTTGCTTGCCTATCAAAATCATCCACTCAATTCAATCAACTATATCATCAAAATGCTCCATTCCCTAACAATTTCCTGCTCAACTCATTCCACACCCTCACCATAATAAACCAATACAACATACTTACAGTGTTGAACTACAAAATTTAGCTACCCTTCCCTCCCATTCTATCTCACATGCACCATTGGAGAAAACTTATACTGAGATTCAAAATGTTTCAAATCCGAAAATTGTAGAGGTTATGGAAAAAAATGAGGTTTCTTCTAGTTTGCATCAACAAGCTGTTTTAAAAGCTCAAGAACTTCATGATATGATGGCTATGGGAAATCAAGAAAGTAAAGGATATATTGAAGATTGGTTTCACTCCATCATTTGTTTGCAGCATCACTCCATACTTCAACAATTTTTGACACCATCTTTTCAAGGGAAGTTGGCTTCTCATACCCTAATATTTATTAACATGCATTTTTCAAATTTGAGTATGTACATACTTGAAGCCTTATTTTAAAAATGGCTCCACTAGAAGTACTTTTATACATAATCATATTCATTTTTCAAATCATAGTAGGCTAGTGTAAAAAATAAAATAAATAAGGACATAAATAAATACATTTTGTTTTTATGTAAAAATAGTTGTTTTTGTTGCAACACACTGTGGAAATCGACATCGGTGATAAATATTTTAATTTATTTGTTTATGTAGATGAATTATAATGGAAATAATAGTTCTACAAACACTCATATTCATTTTTATCACGAATTTGGAAAAAATGCTTGAATATCATATTTTTTTTGGCTTGTGAGCTTGATGAAATTTCTGAAAACACAGTCAGGACAGTCATGTTTTGAGGGACAAAAGGGGAATATTTTTAAAACCTGTATATATACTAAGTAGCCCTTTATTTCTACTTTCCAACCCAATTTTAATCACTCAATTTGGATTTGAAACGAAAACATTATAACCAAAACATTGACAGGGTGTTTAGTAGGCAACTTAGGAACATAGTTGGGACAATCAATTTTTGGAGACCTAAATGAATATAATTTTAAAGACCGATTTTATCGTAAGTATCCCTTGATTTCTAATTTCTAACCCAATTTGAATCACTCAATTTGGATTTGAAACGAAAAAGTTATAACCAAAACATTGACTGGGTGTCTAGTAGGCAGCTCAGGAACAAAGTTGGGATAGTTGGTTTTTGGAGGCCTAAATGACCATATTTTGAAAACCTATTTCTATGGTATATTTAGCATTCTTAAAACTCTATTTTTCTAGCTGTTAATTAGAGTATTTTACCTATAAATTATTCTTTTCTTCAAAATATGTTTATATTGGAGATAAAAATATGAATCTAATTTAATTTCCAATTTGAATCTATCATCAAACGAAAAAGCTATGCTTAAAATATCCACTGTTGTTCTATGTGGGGAAATCGAAAATGAATCTATTATGCAGGTTGTTATAAGTAAAATTGACATATCATATCATTGAATTTTTAAAACCTATTTCTCTTGGTGATATTAATTTGAAGTAGCTCTCATTTGGTTTTGGAATCACTCAAATTCGACGAAAAACAACGAAGTTATCATTAAAACATTGTAGGTTAGCATGATTGGCCACTACTTTTCCGCAGGTGACAAATAAATTTTACTTTGTTATTCTTTTAAGTGGATTTGTTTTATAGAGTAACTACTTGTTATTTTTTTTCATAATTCTTGGATTGGGGACCCTGATCACCTCTCTTTCTCCATGGTTTAATTGTTGGTTTGTTTTATATTCTTTCCACGACTAGCCCACGTAGTTAAATGGGGGATTAAAGGGCAAGTGGAGCCCACCCCCCCTCTTCGTTGCACCGATTGCATAGTGGGGGGGTGGTCACAGGGGGTTTGAGGGGTGTAGGTAACCCCACTCGTTGCCCTGGAAAATTTTGGTTTTGGACCCTACGTTAGGTTGGGTGGACCCACCTATGGTTTTGTGCATGATTTTCACACATGGTTTTGGATGCGATGGTTTTCGGTCCTTGGTTTTGAACGCAATGTTTTTTGGTCCATGGTATTAGATGCTTTGGCATGTATAAATATGTATTGTAACATTGAAAGGAACATAATGAAAAATCAAGTTGGTAGTCCCAGTTTTGGGATTCAGGGGAAAATCTCTATGTATATGTATTTTATGTGTTATGCTCTCACATTGTTTATTTTATGTGTTCTACAATTCGTATGCAGGTAATTTCTGTACGGAGTTAAAACCTACATTTCATATCAGAACTGTTTTGGCTTCAAGAGGATGCCTTTGTTGCTGAGGGGTTTTTCTTGGGCCTGTGGTAGACCCTGTTCAGTAGGAGATCTGCGAGATCGATTCTGGTGGTGAAAGAAGATAGTGAGTAGTGGAAAGATCGAGAAATTTAATAGTCAGAGCATTGAGTTGTGGAAATTCAAGATGGAGGATCTGTTGGTTGATAAAGATCAGTGGATCACGATAAATCCGGGTACTAAACCAATGGGAGTGTCCGATGAGGAATGGAAGAAGTTGGATCGAAAGGCAAAGAGCACAATACAATTGTGTGTCTTAGATTCAGTATTGTTGAATGTATCAGGGGAAGCTACATCAAAGGATTTGTGGAACAAGTTAGGGACTTTGTAAAAATCTAAGTCTCTAGTGAATAAACTGTTCTTGCGAAAAATGTTGTATAACCAGAAGATGAAAGATGGAGACTTGGTGATAGAGCATCTAAACACATTTAATATTGTGGTAAGTCAGTTAGCATATATTGATATTAAAATTTGAGATGAAGATAAGTGCATCAGTTTGTTGTGTTCTATACCAGATTCGTGGGATAGTCTGGTTATTGCAATAGGTAGCAATGCAACTGCCTTGTAGTTTGATAAAATAGTCTCATCCTTGTTGACGGAGGAGATGAGATGGAAAAATATGGAGAGCTAGAATGGTGATGCCTTGTCTGTACAAGGACGGTCCCCTCGAGTGGGAGATCTAAATTTCTAGGAACACCTATAAAGGTGGTGTGCTGGAAATGCAGAAAGGAAGGGCACTACAAAAGGGACTATAAATCTAAAGCTCTTGATAAAGCATAGGGATCTGATGATGCTCCTTTTTCAGAGGCGAAAACCACCTCAGATGAAGATGGGGATGTTTATTTGGCTTCTTCAAGTACACATGTAGATCATGAGGCATGGTTGATTGACTCAGGTGCATCCTTTCACTTCACTCCCCAGAGAGAGTGGTTCTGTGAGTATGAGAAATATGATGGTGGTGATGTCTTCCTAGGGGATGATAGGAAGGCTAGAATCATTGGTCGTAGAAAAGCAAAGTTGAAGTTGCAAGGTGGAAGGGTTAGAAAACTTTCGGGTGTTTTGCATATTCCTGCATTGGCTAGAAATTTGATTTTTGTAAGAAAATTGGATGATGCAGGTGTAAAAATAGTGTTTGAGAAGGATACCTGTAAGATGGTTTGGGGAGCACTAGTATTGATGCGAGGAGTTTGGATTGGAACTCTATCCAAGTTGCAAGGTAACACGGTTGTTGATGGTTGCAAAAGCTTTGTGGTCCCTGAAAGTGGAGCAGAAAATCTAGCGGTCTCTGGAGAGAAGACCATGTTGTGGCATCAAAGGCTTGGACATATAGGAGAGAAGGGCCTTCGAATACTTCATGGTAAAGGTATGGTAGAAGGTATGAGTAGTAGCTCTCTGGATTTTGATTTTTGTGAAAATTGTGTATATGGGAAGCAGAATCGACTGAGTTTCCCCTCTAGTGGTAAGAGGGCGAAACAGATATTATAGCTTGTGCATATTGACATATTTGGACCTGTGAGGGTTCCATCACTGGGTAAGTCTGTGTACTATGTATCATTTATAGATGACTTTTCAAGGAATACATGGATATATTTCCTTAAGAAGAAATTTGAAGTCTTTGAAAGGTTTAAAGAATTTAAGGCTTTAGTGGAAAACCAAACAAAGAAGAAGATAAAGGTGCTGAGAACAAATAATGGTGGGGAGTTTTGTAGTAAGGAATTTGAAGAATTCTGTAAGAAGTGTGGTATAACAGGGCATAAGACTACTCCATATACACCTCAGCGTAATGAAGTTGTAGAAAGAAAGAACAAGACATTGATGGAAAGGGCAAGAAGCATGCTCAGTGGTGCCGGGTTAGGACAGGAATTCTAGGTAGAGGTGGTGGAGATTGCATGTTACCTGGTCAATAGGTCACCTTCATCAGCATTGGAGGAGAAGACTCCACAAGAGGTATGGACTAGTAAGAAACCCACTCTTTCACATTTGAGGGTATTTGGATGTGATGCATATGTACATGTTCCAAATGAGAAAAGAACAAAGTTGGATAGTAAATCTGAAGAGTGCATCTTTATTGGGTATAAGGATGGTTTAAAGGGTTATAAGCTTTGAAACCCAGTAACAAGGAAGGTTGTGTATGGATAAGATGTGGTGTTCAGAGAGGTGAAAGATGTTATAAACATGAAGTCTAACCAAAGGAACCTGAGAAGATAGAGTTTGAGCTAAAGGAGGAAGAACTCTACAGCAGAGGAGGAATCAGAAGATGAAGAGCCACAAAATCTGAGTGTGAGAAGATTAGTTCAAGTAAGAAGGCACCCAAAAAGGTATATTCCATTTTCTTTCTGTTCAAATTTTGTTTTATCTAATACTGATGATGATCCCAAAACTATGAAGGAAGCAGTAGATTCAGAGGATGGAAAACTCTGGAAAGAGGCCATGGTTGATGAGATGGCATCTTTGCACAAAAATGAGGCTTCAGATCTGGTGGAGTTACCGGATGGAAGGAAATCCATTGGAAGCAAATGGGTGTTCAAGAAGAAGACAAATGCAGAAGGAAAGGTGAAGAAATACAAAGCTTAGTTGGTAGTAAAAGGTTATTCCCAGGTGCCAAGAATTGATTTTGGTGATATTTTTTCTCCTATTGCCAAGGTAACTTCTATTAGATTACTATTATCTATTGTTGCTGCTTTCGATTTTGAGGTAGAACAGATGGATGTGAAGACAACATTTCTTCACGAGGACCTGGAAGAAGAGATCTACATGAATCAACCTGAAGGTTTTTTGGTGAAAGGTAAGAAAGAACTGGTATGCAAGTTAAAGAAGTCTTTGTATGGGTTAAAATAATCACCAAGGATGTGGCATAAAAAAATTAATGAATTTATACAAGGACTTGGCTTCACCAGAAGCAAAGCAGATCACTATGTGTATTTTAAATTAATTGGTGACCGTGTTATTTATCTGGTCTTATATGTGGATGATATGTTTATGGTTGGAAATGACAAAGAAATTATCTAGGATTTGAAGACCCAATTTTCCTCCAAATTCGACATGAAAAATATTGGTGCTGCAAACTATATTTTGGGCATGGAAATTAAAAGAGACTGGGAAAGGAGGAAGCTCTGGTTAAACCAGAGGAAGTATGTTGAGACAATACTGCAGAGGTTTAATATGCAGG
>APFE030223938.1:309935-351080 GCA_000404065.3 Pinus taeda | reverse complement strand
TTCTAGAAGATTGTTTGACGTGTATTGAGCGCCTCCAAATGGTTCATGCATCCCTATGAAAGAGGAACTTATCCCATCAAGAGAGGAGCTACCCCATCCAAAAGAGGGGAGTATTCCATTGATGTTGGACCTGATTAACTTCCTCTAGAACACTATAAATACAGGCATTGGGCCAGAGGAGGGGAGGTTGAAAGCTGAACATTCCAAAGGGTAGATGCTGCTGGAATTAGGACTTCCATTGTGAACTTGTGAGGAGAGATTACCATCCTTTCTTGTTGCCATATTGGAAGTGGGTGAGCTTGTCAAAGTAGAGGAAATCTCTTGTTGGACCCTGGGAGGAGCTTGCACAACACCAAGGCTCAGGTTGTAATGGTTCCTTTTTTGTTTCCTTAATACAAATAAGGCCATTCTTCTCAATGATTTGTTAATGAATTATTTCATGCAT
The DNA here is from genome assembly GCA_000404065.3 of Pinus taeda. Lineage (NCBI taxonomy): Eukaryota > Viridiplantae > Streptophyta > Pinopsida > Pinales > Pinaceae > Pinus > Pinus taeda. Next base: position 350,635 of record APFE030223938.1, on the reverse strand, counting down.
TCCTTGGTCAGTATGATAGATATATTTTGTTTTATAATGAATATTCAGATGCTATGTAATTGTTTGCCTTGTTAGTGAACGCAGGTCTGAAGGTGAAGGAGGAGCTCATCCAGATCAACAAGACTGGACTACTACAACAAGCATTGGACCTAAGGTAAGATCAAGAACATTTGAATTCTTGTAAAATGATGTGTATCTAGAGAAGGATAGCTCTTATTTGGTTTGTTTGTCATTAGAGAGTCTTAGACTCCTAGGAAGGTTAGATTTGTCCGCAAGTATAACTCATTCCGCTTGACAGAGTGCAGGAAACAACTTTCTCTTGCCACTCTTCTACTATTTCATACATTTTTCAAACTAAAAATAGAGGCATACAAATTATAAGTAAGATACCAAACTGGTTGGTTGCAGATTCAACTTTTGCACTATGTCTTTTGTGCTCTCACAAAACTATTCTTTACTTATTTCTCACAACAACAACTCCTCAACACTCTACCTCATATATCAAGGGCTCTCTACTATCTACTCTCAAGCACTACCCTTCTTGTTCTCCACACAACACACCCACTAAACATGATGCTATATTACTTAGTCTACTACTCAGTGCTTAGACCCTCCTGTCTCTACATCCACCTCACTCTTCTCATCACTTCGACAATATACTAAGATACAACTTTTTGCTCAATTAGAAATGATGTTTTTGTTTCTCATACGAACTCTATCTAAGGAAATATCTATTTTCTATACTTGAACTGTCCAAATCTACTTCAGCATGAATTCCTCTATTGTTGTTGCTTCTCTTGGTAGTTTCCTGTCATAGTATTAAATCAACAATGGACCATGGAGCATTTTACTAAACAACTCTGTAAATCTCCACACTGAGAAATTAATTCTCATACGACCTACACACTACTCTAAGAGTCTCATTCTTAGTTATTACTCAACAAATATTAACAAAGCTCAAGGATGGCTACTCTGACTTCACTTATTTCTCCCAGTCATGCACACGAAACAACCAATTTCTTTCTTAATTCCACACAATCATCTCTGCAAAATGATGTCCTTGATTCCTTGTTACTGAGTCTCCTACAGGTTTATCCCATTTCAACGATCAAATCCCCTAATCCTGCATTCAAATATACATCTTTCAACCCATACATCCTTTAATTTTTATACTATTTCATCGAAACACACCATATCATAACTTACATCGATGAAATGTTACGATACTGCACTTCTCTGATATCATTTCCCCCTTAGCCTTTAGCTCCTTTAGCAAGCATTTTCTAATAGGACCGAACTTTTGACTGATGGCTTGGTAATATATCAAAGCCCCCAATATTGTAACTTATGTAGTTGAAATCTTACGATATTTTGTGTTCTAATATCCTTGGCTCCTTTGCAATTAGCTCCTTGTGTGTTCTCCTTCTCATGGGACCAAGAGTTGTGACCAAGGCTTAGATCTATATCAGATCCCCTGAATATTGTAACTTTATCAATTGAAATGTTACGATATTTTCTATGTTAGATATCTGATCCTTTGATATACTTACATCACCATCCATTGCCCTTTCTCGGGCCCACTTACATGTTGCCACGTGTTCATCTAGAGGAGAGAGAAATAGTTATGATCATCCTTGACTATGCATCAATTTCTTTTCTATCTTTCTCACCTATCCTCAGTGCTTTTTAGCACTATCGACCCTATTGGGTATCGTAACTTCTAAAATTTACTCTCATAAGAAGTTTTGATATCCCGATGTCTGATATGCCACCTACTCCAATGTCCCAATATCCGATATGCCACCTATTCTGATATCTTGAAATCTGATATGCCAATTTCTCTGATATATTGATGTTTTGATGCTCGGATATGTTGATCTCTGGGGTTTCGATATCGGGTCCCTATGGGCTCCTATCTTCAATATTTCATCCTTCTTCAGGCTTCAAGTCCTTGAACTTCAACAGGCCATATGTTTTGATCTAGGAGTCCATTTTTAGACTTCCATATATTGTTGGAAAGCTCTTCCAGAGATATTTTCAATGGAGAAGGTCTGATGTAGGCTTTGAGTCCATCTTCTACCTCTAATATGGATGAAAAATATATGCCGCGTTTTTCTCCTTGAATCTTCTTCTTGTGCGTGGAATGATAAGTTCCCAACCACCATAGTCATCAATTTATGGCTTCTCCAATAACCTTGATACTATGATGATTATTATATGAGTCCTGTAACCACCATGGGATTCCATCTTATCCATTATAATATTCATCATTTTATGGATTTTCCAAGAAGCCTACTACTGTGATGATTCTCTACATAAAGCCTGAAACTATCATAAGAAATCTCCTGAGCCATTATTGCATGCATCTGCTATGACAAGCATTCATGCGAGTCTAGTTGACATCAATGCCAACATTAATGCCAATACTAACATAGCCACCACCAACTTTCCAATAGGTCTTTCTCTCTTCTCTCCCCAAGGTGTAACACCCTCCTCCTAGATTTACCCAAGCTAACTGGCCCACTAGGGTAAACATGTGAGGAAGAATTACTATGATACAATTTAACTCCCTAAGTGAAGTTAAGGAAGTGGAACCAACAAAACAACACTTTACATACCTCCCTCAGGTGTTGTAGGACACCCATGAGCTAATCCACCACTCCAGGTGCCCAAACCATGAGTTAAAATAGCCTTTCAATTAATTAAACCCTAGTCTCTCCCATGACATGGGCATGAATGCGACTGAGACCCTCCATTCGCTCCCACAATGCCTACAAGGGAGAGACTGCAGTCTTTTTCAGCTAGTTCTATGCTAGAGACTGCAATATTAAGCCACTTTTCAAGGCTAGTTTCAAAACCACTACTCAGAACTTGATGAGACTTTCCAAGACAATAAATGACACCAAGACAAAGACGCTAACACAAAACTTGATCAAGGAATTAACCTAACAAATCCTAACCATGATAGACATTTCGTCGAACATATTGTGCGCATATAATCTACAGGTCATAATAACATATATGAGCATAGGGGTCTCATACATAACATGATATTTCTAAGGAAGCATTAGTGCCTTATCACATTAGCTTCATTATCATATTTTAGGTCATATATTCATTATTCATTCATTTATCAGCCAAAACATGATGAGAACCATACATCATAATTGTCATAAAACATGATGCTAACCAACATATAAACAACAAAAATAATAACGATACAACAACCATAGAATCCACATATAAACCAATACATTACTCATGAGATAACAAGGAAAAATAACCTATTATTAATGAATGCAAAATCCAACTAGTTTGGGACTTCCACGAACCACCCAACCATAGATTGGATGAACCAAATCTTTCTTTCGGCCAATCACCCTCATGCCATATTCCAAGCATGAATGTGGGACTCATAACTGAATGAGCATGGATGTCACTAAATTTATCTACCTACATCATGAGGAATTTTACTACCTCCTAGTCCCTAGGCTTTACCACAACCCACAATTTGATTCAGGGTCCACTAGGCCATGATGGAGACACCTTCATCTAGGATTTAATGTATATCCCACCATTCATCAGAAAGGATTCCTAGGCTTGGTCAAGGGAAACCACCTCTAGGATTTACTGTATATCCCACCATTCACTGGTCGAGGATTCCTAGGCCCACTAAGGCACACAATAGTTGGCTTTATTGCAGCCCATAGTCTATTTTAGGGGTTACTAGGTCAGTGGCTTTACCACAATGCATAATTTGGTTTAGGGATCAATAGGACATGTCTTTTTCCTTTCAAAGATCCACATCACTCAACTTCAAATACATATGTTAATCCTACTTCATTGTTGGGTGCGAGATCCCCCAAGGGTAGTTTTGGGGATTAGATCCCAAATTTTGGTCCAATTTTGTAATTCCAATGTAATAACTCCACATTGTGTGGGCACGGAGCGTGTAGTTGTTAAAGAGTCATAGGGTTGTCGCCCATATTTTGATAATGCAATGTTGGCTGTAGAAGATCTACCCATGGTCCGCAGACCATGGGATTGTCTAAATAAAGCAAAGCTCTAAGTAGATGGGGATAGATAATATGGAAAATCAATGATGAAGATGTTGGAGAGATATCTCTAAAGTGTAATTCTAATTTTTGGCTCATAGCGTAGGTAGAGGCTCTACAACTGAGTGCGCAGAGGCCTAGTAGTCTGCAACTGAGTGTGCGTACCCCTGTAGCTGAGTGCGTAGGGCGAGTCGAGTCTGTAATCATCTGGAAATACTAATAAAGAGAAGTATTCTATCATTTATGTGTCTTTACTTCTTGTTTATGCATCTATTATATTGGGTATGAATTTCATTTCTAATTCTTATATGATGCACAAATGTGTATAACTATATTGCTTAAGTGACTGCCAATAAGAACATATGTTTTCGTGAAGCTAACTAACTTTGTTAATATGATAAGTAAGATACTTAGTGTAGTTTAGGAGATATCGCAGCTCGCTACCTTAGCAGCACGAAAGGACTGCAGCCCCTCGTTAGGGCTACGCGAGAGCCGATGGTAACACTTCACAAAGGTACTGAAGGATAGAGTAGAGATCGAAGCAACCTACGCGAAGATAGGTATAGTTGGAATAAACTGACATCACAACCATCTCAAGGGTGCAAAAACTTGGTTCCAGCATCCTCCCATACTGCTTTGGGTGAGACTTCAGTCTGCACTCCGCGGGATGATGCTGAAAGGACTAGTAGTGTAGGGATTTGTTTGGCTAGCTAATTCTAAACCTGGGTCACGCCCCCTCAAGACAAAATTCACCAAAACATGAGAACCCATCACCTCAAGGCTTTCCAGAAATGGAGAGGAAATACTGAAGAACATTGTGATACCTGGAAAAACCCATGCCAATGACATCAAGAGAACCAAGAAGACACATTGATAATCATGCATGCCAAATCTAGCTAGGAAATCACACATGCAAATTGATACATGCAAGTAAACCTGATATAGCTACCTAATCTTTCTCTCCTTTCTTAATCTCTTCGTCTTTCCTTATTTTCTTTTCTTGATCCAATGCTGAAGTGCTCCAAGAAAATTCAGTGTCCAAGAGTGAGAGGACAGAGAATAGAGAGAGAGCTCCAAAACTAAACTGATCAAAGTCTGTGAACTGATTCTCAAAAGCCTTTTTATGAATGAGGCCTCTATTTTCTTCATTTTCCATTATTTTCCTTCATTTTCCCCCCCGCATGCAACATGTGACTTTTCACCTTCCTTTTCTCCCATTTTCCATTATTTTCATAAATAAAATGCCAACTAATGCCTCTTGCCTTTATAAAGCCTTCACCATTGCCTTTGCCATTTTTCTTTAGCCATAATTATTAAAATGAACACCCACTAGGATATTTTCCCCACCATGCAAATCATAATACTTGTCCCTTGAATTTGGTCTTATTTATTTTTACTTGTATTTTTAACAAGGGCTGTTATAGAAAACAAAACAAAACATACTGCCTGTGGAGCTTTGTTGGGCGCGGGATCCCCAAAGGGTAGTTTTGTGGCTAAAATCCCATATTTTGGTCAAATTTTGTTATCCAAGTGTAAAGACTCAACATTTTGTGGTCGCAAAGCACGTAGGTGTTAAATAGTCATAGGATTGTCCGCCCTTATTTTGGAAATGTAATGTCATCTATAAAAGATCTACCATGGTCCGCAGACCATGGAATTGTATAAATAGAGCTAAACTCTAAGTAGTTTGAAAAAGGGAATAGAATATAGACACAGGAAGACATGATGTATGAGAGATAGCTCTGAGGTAGAAGTCTAATTTGGGTTGTAGCATAGGTAGAGGATTTGCAGCTAAGTGCACAGAGGCCTAGGGTAGAAGTACGTAGCTAAGTGCATGGACCCTTGCAGCTGAGTGCGCAGGGCGGGTCAAGTCTGTAACTATCCAGAATTATCAATAAAGAGAAGTATTCTGCAATTTTTGCATCTTTATTTCTTGTTTATGCATCTTGTTATGTTGGGTATGAATTTCACTTATAATGCTTATATGACACACGAATGTTTGTAAATGTGTTGGTTAAGTCAAGACAAGTAAGAACATTTGTTTACACAGTGATAACATTAAGTATTTGACAAGATAAGAAAATCACTTAGGATAATAGAGGAATCTACATGGCACGCTGCTATAGCAACGCGAAATTACCTAAGCCGCAGGTTAAAGCTGTGTGAAGGTTGATCGTGTACCTTTGCGAAGGTATTGATAGCTGGAACTGAGGGTTTATACTACAAGCCCTAGAGCAAGGTAAACTACGCAAATGTAGGGATAGAAGAGATAAAATGACATCACAACCATCTCAAGGGTGGAAAAACTTGGTTCCAGCATCCCTCCATACTGCTTCAGGTGAAACTTCGGTCTACACTCCACGAGATGATGCTGAAAGGGCCAATAGTGTAGGGATTTGTTTGACTAATTAACACTGAACTTGGGTCAAGCCCCCTTAAGCCAAAAAATAGTTTTGTTTCTGGGACCAGAATCTGCGTAAGAGATGTGTGATGTCGTATCACTGGAAGCCAACTAAGAAGGAGATTTGAGACTAGTTGGATAGAAAGATCCACGAATTCGCGGCATAGGAGAACAAAAACCTGTGTCTGTCAAAAGAACAGTGGTTGGAACGATACCTGTATATAGAGATCCATGAAATATTTTTCTGTTCTTTTCCTATTGAGCTATACAAGTGGATTGCGAAGCTAGCAGATAGCCAAGGAAGGTGGAAACTTAACAGTCCTATTGTGTGGACCCTAGAGCTAGTGTGAAGGTTGGAAGCATTAGAGGATAAGATCACCCACATTGTTGATCATTGGTTTAATCACGTCATAGGAGGATTTGTGACTGAATTCATGGTCGACATCTCAGTCATCTATAGCGAAGCAGAGCGACGCTTTTTCAAAGGACTGCAATGTAAGTACGTAAAATATTTGAATACTTGGATTAAAATGTCATTGTGTGAAAAATGGGTTATGTAACTACCTTGATGTTCAGGACTACACGAAGCAGAAAAATTTACAGAAGCGAAGGAAATAAGGGTCCAAAGTATAGCTCCTTGATTTCACCTCCACGAAGGGATGAAGAAGCGATAGCGAAGGTTTCTACGCGAAGCACTATTCATTTAATAAGACAAGGATTCTCGTGAATACCACCTCCACCCACACCACCTCTGACTTCATCATCATTGTCTCCAACTTCACCAATACCACCTCCACCTCCACCGTGGTTCAGTATGGAAAATACAATGAAGTCACCTATGTTCAAGGGCTTGGGAAATGAGGACCCAAACCAATTCTGGTTCATTGTGAGGGCTGTATGGGAAGCTCAAGGTGTTACAAATGATCATATAAAGAAAGCGACACTGGTTAGTGCACTACAAGATCGCACACTAACCTGGTATATCAAGTACTCTAACAATAACTTGAATGCTGGAGTACCAGACATCCAAGCAACACTAAATAGGGAATTTAGTAGCCTAAATCTGAAGCACAGTCGATTGTGGGATTCAAAAATATCACGATGAAACCAGGCGAGACACCTTGGGAACTAGATCAGAGGATGAAATGTACGATCCGTGAAGCCAACATGAACTTGATAGATGGACAACATTGCGAGTGGTTTGTGGCTTCACTACTGCCACACTTAAGGAGAGCACTATTGTAGTAGAAGATAACAACTCAGACAAAAGTCTTGGAGATTTCCATGAGACTACATGAAACTCCAATGTAGGATCCTATTCTAGGAGTCCAGAGGATCCATGTGCAACTGAAGAATCTGTGCCTTGAGATGCAAAGCCTGAAGTAGGATGGGATGGTTTGGTCAGAGATATGCGAGGAGGTATGGTGCTTGAAATGAAAGAGTTGGGGTCATGACAAAGACCATTGCCCAGTCTTTGCAAACTACATTGTAGGAGGAGGACCAATGCCTTTAAGGCCAGAAGCTCAAGCAGGACCTAGCGCAGACCTACATTATGGTGTGCTATCTGTTCTCCAACTTTTGTAGGTTGGTAGGACATGATGAGCATACTTGTAGGAGCTATGAATTGATGATGGGTAGAACTCCCACCTACCAGGTTTAGGCCAAAATTCGGCCCCTTGACCAGAATTTAGGGATGGCGCGGACAGGATTTTAGGGTTGTGGATGAGGCTGAGGTGGAGGATGACCTGGTAGAGGTCGAGGAAAGTTGATTTGCTACAATTGCAGAGGACTAGGACATTATGCCCATGATTGCATTAATCCAATGTGTAGGTCATGCAAGTATTGCACGATGCTTGATCATGAAACAAAAGATTGTCCTACGCTAATAGCTAAGATAAGTGACAAAGGGGCGCTACTGCCTCCCCCAACTCAAAACCTGTAGATGATGAGGTCTGAGCCACATGAGGAAGATCCGAACATAAATATAGTGCTCAGGAGTGGAATCATGACAAGAGATGACAAGGGGAAATAGCCAAAAGACAGTACCTGGGTTTGCAAAGCCTCAGTGAAAGAGGTTGAGTTTGATTTGGAGCATGCTCGTGAAGCCTTCATGGAAGCTAAGAAGAGCTTTGCTGAGGCCTCCACCTCAAGAAGCAAGGATAAGCCTGAGCCGAATATGGACCCCTCTATGCTCACAAATTTCCTGGAAACCTGTATGAAATTTACTGCATGATAGTAAGTCTATAAAAGGGTTACAAGAACTCATCAATAGATGTGATGGAACAATGCCAGGTGAACCGTGTGTAGTGCGAAAGAATGGCAAGCATAAAACAAGAACGGGATGGGAGAATGAGTCTGACCACACAAATAGGAGAGTATGAAATGGATTAAGTCATTTTGGACCTAGGGTCTAATGCAAATGTCCTACCAAAACAAACATGGGATAAAATGGGGAGACCTGCACTATAATGGTCTTCGATTCAGCTAAGGATGGTGAATCAGTAGAAAATCATACCTGTGGGGCGGCTGCAGGGGGTGACCATGGATATTGAGGGAGCAAGTGCACTAGTGGATTTTGAAGTAATAAAGATTGTGGATGACAAAAATCCCTACCCTGTGCAACTTGGAATTGACTAGGCTACTAATATGACCAGGGTAATCAATCCGAAGAAGCGAAAGATGATCTTTGCAAAGAAGTCACTGCGTGTAATAATACCCCTGGATCCTACTGAAGGATCGCGCTATATGAAACCAGTCCGCAATTATGAAAGTGATGATGATCTGGACTGCATCTATAACATAATAGTGTTATACCAAGATTGGGTGAATCCCACCAAGGATGGATGAATTACATGGGATCATGAGAGTTCCCGCACTTCAGACTCCGACAAAGAAATAGAATGTTGTCAGAACCAGTTACATGAGGTAACTATGCTGAATTACAACATTATGACCCAGTTGCTACGTTGTGTGTCATCAAAGGTAATAAATATGCCTATTTATGATGGTCTAAATGAGGTAGATATCATTTTGGATGCATTTTAAAGGGAGGTGCTAGAAAAGCAACACTTCCAGGCCTTGGACTGGGCTCTATACGCTACACTCGCTAGATGGTGGGGTACGCACAATGGAAGCTTTGATGATTCGCATGAATGTAGGAGGATGATGAGAACATGATTTCAGAAGCCTAAGATGCAACTGACAGACAAGTACGATGGATAGAATGATCCGTGCATACATCTGGTGAAATGGATGCAGGCTTATGGAGAAATGCCACAACCTGAGTGGGTCCACCTGTTCTGTCATACCCTGGATGTTATCCCAATGAATTGGTATATAGAAATAGAGCTTCACCATGGGATAGGTGAATGGAATATCTTGTGTAAAGGATTCATGATGACATTTAGTTTTGAGGATGGGTTTGATAGTATTGATGAAGCACTACAAGAGGTGAAAGCAGCCATATTTAGGACACCACAGGCTCCTTTAGACCTGATTCAACCTAAATGGGCTACTCAGCTGAGTCGTGCACTAGAATGTTATAATGTAACTGTTGAAGAAGAGGACGAGGATCCATGAAGATTAACATTCTAGAAATAGAAGGCCATCACAAGGTTCAAGGACCGCAAATTGAGAAGCTTGATATAACCGCGTCGATGAAAACAAAACAACTGAACATTAGTACAAAGGAAGAACCCAAATTTGTGAAGATTGGAGACTACTAGGATGATGCGATAGTGGATAAGGTCGCTGAATTACTCTGCGAATATCAGGACTTATTCCCTACCATCTTTACAGATTTGAAAGGAATAATAAGATATCTAGGAGTGATGAAGATCACGTTAAAACCCGACGCAAAGCTTGTTAAGCAGAGGCCTTACCGCCTAAATTTGAAATATAAGGAGAAGGTCCGCTTAGAGCTAGACAAAATGCTAGTAGCAGGCATCATTGAGCCTATGGAAGAGTCTGATTGGGTAAGCCCAATCGTGGTGCAATAAAATAAGTAGAAGGATGAGATAAGGATATGCGTGGATCTCAGTAAACTGAATGACACTTGTGTGCGTGATCCTTTCCTGACTCCATTCAAGGATGAAGTGTTGGAAAATGTAGGTGGCTAGGAAGCATATTCCTTCACTGGTGGGTTCTTCGGGTACCACCAAATCAAAATCACGCCGGAGGATAGGAGCAAGAAAACCTTCACAACTGAGTGGGGTTGCTTTCAATATACTGTAATGTCGTTTGGATTGAAGAATGCACCTGCAATCATTTCGTGTGTGGTTGTTGCGATATTCAAGGAATTTATTCATAAGTTCCTAGAGGTATATTTTGATGATTGGACTGTATTTGGGTTGGTCAAGTGCCATGTATCAAGCTTGCGTTTGCTGCTAGATACATGTTGAAGATACCAGATCACGCTCAATCTCAAAAAGTGTTTGTTCTACATTCCTTTTGGGAACCTATTGGGGCATGTGCTTCGCAGACAAGGACTAATGGTAGACCCCACAATGTTTGCGATGATAAAGAAATTGGAAGCTCTGAGGAGTGTGAAATAGCTGTGCGCTACTCTGGGACATATGGGATATTACAGGAATTTTATCAAAATCTATGCCCAGATCACTATGCTAATGGGAAAATTGTTGAAGAATGATGTCACCATTCTACTAGAACGATGATTGTAAGAAAATCTTGGATATATTGAAATAAAAGATGGCTACCATGCCGATTCTAGTCTTCTCGAACTGGAAGAAATAGTTTCATGTATGTGTCGACGTGTCATGTATAATGCTGGGGGCAATACTAACACAAGATGATGGAGAAGGCTTAGACCACCCTATCACATTCGCAAGCCGCAGACTCTCCAAAGTATAGAATAATTATTCTACCACTGAATGCGAGGGGCTAGCTATGGTGTATACACTCCAGAAGTACTGACACTACTTGCTAGGAGGCCACTTTAAGATGTATACAGATCACTCTGCACTGAAGTACCTGGTCAATAAGACTGTATTGGGGGGGGAATATGTATATGGCTCTTATTGTTCCAAGAATATGATTTTGAAGTTTTTGTGAAGCCTAGATGATTGAATGTGGGACCAGACCATCTATCGCCCATCGAAACAGGGGAGGAACCTACTAACTTAGAAGAAGGATTGCTTGACATGCAACTATTTGTAGTGCATGTCACGGATGGTCATTTTGAGGATATAATACACTTCCTAACAACAAGAACTACACCCAAAGGATACTCTATCCAGTAAAAGAAGGAATTAGTGGTGCATGCGACAGATTTCTCTGTCATTGTTGGGCATTTATACAAGATGGGGACTGATGAGATATTGCGACGATATGTACTTGAGTTTGAACAAAGTACCATCCTTGCAGACACTCATGGGGGTGTCACCGGAGGAAATTATGCAAGGAGATCAACCGTGCAGAATATTCTATGCGCTAGGTTGTGGTGGCCAACCCTTCATCAAGATTCAAAAGCATATTACAAGGTGTGTGATGTATGTCAAAGAATAGGCAGACCATCGCGGAGGGATGAAATGCCTTTGAATCCACAAATGACGTGCAACCTTTTGAGAAGTGGGCAATAGATTTTGTAGGGCCCATACAGCCACAAGGAGAGACGGGGGTGAGGTACATTATCACTGCAACAAAATATTTGACTCATTGGGTAGAAGCACAATTGGTGAAGGATTGCACATGTGTGACGATCGTGGAGTTTCTATTTGAGCATGTACTGACATGATTTGGATGTCCAAGGATCTTGATAAGTGATCATGGTATGCACTTCTTGAATGAGACGATCAGCGCACTAACAGAGGAATTTCAGGTATATCACCAGAAGAGCACACCATGTCACCCACAGGCTAACAGAATAGTGGAGGCATTCAAGAAAGTCTTGAAAACACATTGACCAAGGTTTGCAATGCTCAATGAAGTGATTGGGACCTACACATACCTGCAGTATTGTGGGCTGATTGTACAACATGCAAAAAGTTGATGGGACGAACCACTTTTATGCTTGTCTATGATGTGGAAGCCGTAATACCAATGGAAGACATCATCCCTAGTCTAAAAATAATAATGATCACAGGTATGAAAGATTTCGGAGCCCTGGAAGAGAGGCTCACACAGCTGGATGAGCTTGAAGAAGAAAGATTTTTTGCTGGGTTTCACCAATAAGTCCAAAAGCAGCGTGAAAAGGAATGGCATGATTAACACATCAAGTTGCGCATATTTAAGGTAAATGATCTGGTTTTTTTGTATGATAGTAAGTTTGATAAATTCCCAGAAAATTTAGGATGTGTTGGTTAGGGCTTTATGTTATTAAGGAGATTACCGATAGAGGAGCGGTACAGCTAGTCAAGTTAAATGGAGAACCCTTCCGAGGAAAGGTGAATGGCAGTCACTTGAAGCCATACACCGGCAGTATGACCATGTGACTAATTGAAAGTAGCACAGTCCTAGCACTCTAGGTAGCTTAAAGAAGGAGTGAGACTATAAACTACACTACCCGGGTTGTGGAGATGCGCGATTTTAGGACTGCACGAAGCAGGGAAGTGTCACAGGGTCCACGACAGTGTGAAGGCAGCTACGCTACTAGTGGAAATAGGGCACAGGTCCACCAAAAAGTGACGATTAAAGTCACTGTTCACGATTTGATGGTTGGATTGTGGCCAAATGGAGTGGGTGACAGGCATTTAAGGTGAAATTTATGGATTAGATTCTTGAAAATCTACCGCCAATCTAGCATGAATGGGCTAAACGTGGGGGGAATGGTCGGATTTGAATTCAAAAGGCCCTAGAAATCACATTTGGTTTTCCAGCAAAAAAAACTTGGCACTTTGAAAATTCAATTGTTGCGCTATCAGGTGTGTATGGATCATACGAATTTTGAGGCTTTGAGAGCAAGTTCAGCATTTGAGAGATTGCCGAAGGAGATGCAAGATCTCCTGAATGGAATGATGTCAACACCCGAGGAAGCCACATAGGAAATTGAGGTAGTAGAAGCTACCCTAGAGAGTGTCGAAGCAGTAGTCGAAGTCCTAAAATCACCCATGACACCGAGACCAAAGAAGGATAAGCATAGTATGCTACTGATATGCATCTCACCAAGAAACCCACAGAGGACCAAGATCACTTTGTAGGAAAAGGGGAAGGCCATTAATCTAGAGGCCGATGAGGAAGAATCTGAAGAAATCCTCGTGGAAGAGGAGGATTTGGAAATGGAAGTTGAAACCTAGGGTGCAAACCATATTACCAGGTTACCAGAATATGTTCCTCCACGCAAGGGCAAAGCCAAGGTGCCAAAGGACATAGACGAGAACAAGAGCTCCCTGCAAACTTCGTTGCTCCCAAATGACATTGTTATTGAGGGGTTGCACTTAGGGCATGTTTTTGTACTAAAGTTTGAAGATTGGGACCTCACAGCTCACGAGAAATTCCTACAATTAGAGACTGAGCAACTAATGTGTTGACAGATTGACATGACTGCTAGAACGATCAAATTAGAGCCACGAACATGGCTCAAGGGTGTAGAGAAAGCTGGGTTTCTCAACTTTCTATGGGAACCGCATTACCACTGCACCCCAATGACCGTCTTCATCATCAGGAAGCTGCTCTACTTGGTGCATGATGGATGTTTGTGGCTGGAGGAGCCCATTCCCATCATAAACCTCTTGATCCATTAGATCACATGGCTGCCTTACTTAGGGGATGATCCACCCAATATATCAGAAGGAAAAGGTGGTAAGTTGGCCCTTGTGCAAGCTATGAAGAAGAAATTCAAGTTGGAGAAGAAGAAGCCAGGATATGCCATCTCCAACATTAACAACCCTGATGTCAAGCTAACAACACAAATGTTAGCAGGGAAGGTGATGTGGAAGTGCTACACGGATTAGGTGCTCTCACCTGTGATTGCACTAGCATTCCAATGCACTAAAGGAGTCTAATTGAACTAGGAAAATTATCTATGTGGCGAGTTCCTTGCGAACTATCACGAGGCACAGGAGTAGGGCAAGGTGTTTCAATATGCATGGCTCTTACTGTCGATCATAATAATGGCATGGGAGCTACCAGAAGACAACCAATTTCCTTCAGTCACGTCGGACCTTCCAGGGGCAGCTAAGTATGCTTCACTATGGGTGACCAAGGATGCACATTGCGTAAAAGAAAGCAAGATCTTTTGGATCTTGATGGGGATGAGTATCCGGATGGGGATTAATTGCAAGTTGCAGTTGTCACCCACAGTATATGCTACTTTCTAGAGCTTTGCAGAGTTCAAACGGATTTCCACCATGCCTCTATTAGGGTGCTGAAGGACCCATGAAGACATGCCATAACTTACCTTATCTGGCAACAAATGATGTTATCTTTGCAGTCCTCGAGTCTTGGTCGCCGGAGTGGCGCGTTGCAATAGGCTCCATGGTGGAAACAGACAAGTTTGCCATGTAGTGTAAGAAGGATGAAACAAAGCTTAGAATGGTGCAACTGGCTGAGAAGCATAGAAAAGAGGAAGTGGAGGCTAAGACCCAGGTAGCGTGACACCGTGAAATTGGAAGAACAACAAGAGTCAAGAGGAGAAGAGCATGAAGGACAGAAGTCACCTTCGCCTGAGGCTGAGGCAGAAATAGAGGATCCAACAAAAAAAGGTAGCGTAGACCCACAGATGACAGCCACCCAACTCAAGCGTCAATGACCGCAGTAGAAGGTAGTGTCATGAAAGAAAACCAAGGATTCAAAGACATCCTTGGAACCAATCACCCTCACTGAGTGGGATTTGGACAATAATGGAGAAATGGTGAGGGATATCACTGAGGAGGCCCTCCAATAGTTTGAAGAGCAACAATAATTAGTGTTAAGGGTTCTTCGGATAGAGTTGTAGGAGTCGCAGGCTCGCACTCCATAGGCTGGCATAGTGTCCACCAACCTCGTGATTGACACTTCAGCTACCATGGAGACGTTGCACACAGGGGTGACCAACACGATACTGCTACTAGATGGGGCACTTACTATAGAAAATGAGGCCTGTCAGTAACCTGAAAGGGGTGGGATTGAATATGGTTGTGCTCCCTCAGGAGATGCTCCACCTCTTCCAGGATGGACTCACTGTGGAACTTAGTGCCTAGGAGAGTCACACTCTACAGGTGATGAGCAAGTAGCACATCAATATCAAGTAGTTGGGCCTATAGCGCAATGAGGCAATGGAACAAAATAAGAAAATCATGCAGGTAGTGGAGGAAGCCTACCAAATGGTCCTATAGTTAGACATTTAGGCAGAAGAATTGGTTGAGGCGCACGTTTGAAAGTTGGCTATGGGGGTGCGCAATGTTCGGACAGAGATCACTAGGATTTAGCGGGAGCTGAACCTACAAATCATAGAATTGTAGTTGAGGGCTCAGCCTTCAACTCCACTAGAAGTCAGGGAACAACAAGCCATCGCTGTTACAACAACAATAATTGTGGTCGACAGTGCAGTAGAAAATTGCATGTGACTTTTTAAATAGTCACTCGACGTCCTGACCACCCTACAGGAGGACCCAAATGTAGAGCACCTAGAGACAAAGGTGCATGAGCTACAATAAAGATATGAAGAGGTCAAAGGGACTGCAAAGATGGTCACCCTTACATAGAGGTTTGCACGAATGCAAGAGGCAAAGGTGCTTAAGGAACAGGTGGATGTCGCTTGACACAAAGAAGCGGTCCTAAAAGTGCGCCTATAGTCATAGATAGATGAGGCATATACGATCACAACTTCCATTGAAGGAAAGCTCACGACACTATAGGCAACTCAACAGAAGATTCAAGGTGGTATTTCATTGGCAGTCACCAAGCAGAGAGTGGAAGAAGTCTAGCAGGCAGTTTCTCAGTGTGTTGCCAAGGTTGCAGTCATCTTAACTGAGCTAGGAGGTATTCACACTAAGATTTCCATGCTTGCAGAGTGACTCAAGGGTGAGTCATGATGTTTATGTTGGGGGCCTATTGGGCGCGGGATCCCCCAATGGTAGTTTTGGGGCTAAAAGGCCATATTTTTCTCAAATTTTTTAATCCAATTGTAAATACTTTGCATTCTGTGGTCGTGGAGTGCATAGGTGTTAAAGAGTCATAGGGTTGTTTGCCCTTATTTTAGAAATGTAATGCCGGCTGTAAAATATCTACCCATGGTCCAAAGACCATTGGATTGTATAAATAGAGCTAAGCTCTCAGTAGTTTGAAAAAGGGAATAGAATATAGACACACGAAGATATGATGTATGAGAGATAGTTCTAAGGTAGAAGTCTAAGTTGGGTAGTAGCGTAGGTAGAGGCTTTGTAGATGATTGCGCAGACCCCTATAGCTAAGTGCATAGGGCAAGTCGAGTCTGTAACCTTTCAGAATTATTGATAAAGAGAAGTATTCTACAATTTCTATGTCTTTATTTCCTGTTTATGCATCTTGTTATGCTGGGTATGAATTTCACTTATAATGCTTATATGATGCACGAATGTTTGTAAATGTGTTGGTTAAGTGAACACAAGTAAGAACGTCTGTTTATGCGGCGATAACATTAAGTATTTGAAAAGATAAGCAAATAACTTAGGATAATAGAGGAATCTGCATGGCACGCTGTTATAGCAGTGAGAAAGTACTTGAGCCATAGGTTAAATTTGCAAGAAGGTTGATCATGTACTTTTGCAAAGGTATTGAAAGCCGGAATAGAGGGTTTGTCTTACAAGCCCTAGAGTGAGATCACCTGCATGAAGGCAGGGATAGAAGAGATAAAATGACATCACAACCATCTCAAGGGTGTGGAAACCTGGTTCCAACATCCCCCCATACTGCTTCGGGTGAGACGTCGGTTCGCACTCTGCGGGTTGATGCCAAAAGGGCTAGTAGTTTCTCACTTCCGGCGACAGGTTTAAATCAATGTCCTTCGACCGAAAGATTTTGCGTGGTGTTCAACACCAAGTCCCTTCTTCACACCACGTGAATTGTACTTTTGTACCTTGAGGGTCATCATCATTATCAGTGATGCCTCTCGTGCCTGTTAACATCTTACATCATTGGCTGGTAATCAGGCGATGTCTTTCCATGTTCGACTCCAGAACATATTTTCACATGGATCGACTTGTACTTTGAGTGAAGATTGAACGAGTTTTGAAGACCCCGGATCTAGTTTCATCCATTTGGGTTGCGATATATTCAGGAAAATAAAGACATCAAATGTACATCATTGCTGCATAGATAATCATCCAAACCAAAGGATGATGGCTCTACCAGAATCATCAGTCTGCCACACAGACAGTTGTCTGTCCTATGTACATGAAAATGAATTTATAAAGCTAAAAATGGGAATGCTTGCCTTAGCTAGATCATGAAAATATTATGAAGATAATTTATTGTATTGTATCTTATTATAGGTCACCTTCTAGTTCGAAAAACCTCGGATCCTCATGATAAAGAATTTCACCCGACATCAAAAGATTTACAACCTCATGATTTAGGGGGAAATTGTTATAGACATATTTGGGCACTGAAACCCCAATCACATATGTCCATAAACCAAGGGCTTATAAGTCCCTAAAAGTGTTGTTTCATACCCTAAAGGAGCAAGGTCAACTGATTACATAATCTCCCAGAAGTTTTCCATGAAAAACTACTTAGAACTGGTCAAAACTGGATTATCTCACTTGCTCCATGGTCAGGGTGCGATGCATCACACCTACTACACACGGGAGATACGATGCATACTGAAAAGTCCTTCTGTAGGGTGTGATGAGCGAGAATAGACAAATGGCAGAGACAGTTTGCTAAGTGGATGATATGGGAATCTTCTAGAAACTTCTGATATGACACTTGCCTTTCAGAATTCGCCCAGGGATGAGTAAGAGATCAATGAAATCTCCAAGTGGAACCAAGAACTATCAGTGGAATGACACTAATAAAAAACCTAGAGCTAACTCACACCTCTACAAATATCTATATATGGATCCCTCATCTCAGAGATCCAGAGGTTAGAGGCTGGAATCTTGTATCTTTTAAGGAAGTGTTGTTGGTTTCCTGGTGGAATATCATAGTGTTGGGTGATCTAAGCTTTTCATGAGGTGAAGAAGGGCTTTCATGCTGGGAGGATGACGGTGGTTCAGATCAATGGGTTGTAATCCTCTCTTCTAATCTCTATATCAATAAAGTTATTCAAGTTTTCCTCCACATTCTTGTATGTTTGCTAATATATGCATTTGTGTGGTCAATATATATCCAGTCCTATATTGTTTATGATTTTAGATCTCTACACTTTGAAGGTATTATGCTGCTTTGAATTTACAGGTACTCTTTGAAGCGAAGTGGTCAAGGGAGGAGTGGCAAAGATCCGTCAAAGAGGAGAAGGAACAAGCAGAGAACCAAGCGAAACATTGAGGTTGGTATTCTTTGCTCCTCTCCTATCTACTTCTCGTAAAGGAAAATGAAAGTAACTTTAATCTGTTTGTTTCTAACATAGCTACCCATCTTAGTAGGACTAGAAGCTCTACATAGACACTAGATTTCCCGATAACAAAATGGTGACTCCGCTGGGGAGTGAATAACTTGTTTGCTTGTCTATATCTGTTTGCTTTATAAACTTACAAACAAAGCCTGAAGTCAAGCCAGCTAGCCTTCGAACTGCATTTGCTATGCAAGTGCAAAGTAGATCAATGCTACTTCAATCTATCTCTAGGTTTTGTTTATAAACTAAAAAATTGATTTGCAAACATCCTAATTTCCCTAGTGGTGGCTCAAGTAGCCTGATTAGATCAGCCCGTGTGATTTGCATTTACTGACTATCATTTTCTCCTCTTAAATCCCTGAACTGAGTTGCAAACTGTGACCAAGAACCCAGTTGAAGTCTCTTCCTTGGACCATCGCACCTTCTCCTTTTGGGAATTTAGATGCATCACACCTCTCGTGTGTAGTAGGTGAGATGCATCGCTCTTTCCCTGTGTTACAGGTGTGATGATCAGATAAGACCTCTTCTGCTTCCAGATTTTGGTTCTTTTGTTTACTCTCTTCAGCTTTATTCAGGATTTTTGTTGTCTTTGATCAGTATACCACTATAGAAACTCCCTTCCTTTGCATGATTCAGCCTCCATAGTACAAAGAACTATAAATGTTTTTATGTATTGTGCACCATTTACGGTTCTCTTTTACAAAGAAGTAGCGTAATCAAACTGTCGTATTTTGATTTGGAAGTGTCGCAAGTGTCATTTTCAGTCAAAGAAAAGAATCCTACTATTCTTGATGGTCAATTGCACTATTACTCTTGTATTTTATTTGGATTAATAGTTTTTCAAGTGTCGAAAGCAGTTTTCAATTCAAAATCGCAAAGTGTCGTCATTATCTTCCTTTTGTTTTTGAAAAGAAAATCATTAGTATTTTCGCTTGAAACTATTCAGATTTGTACTTAGCATTCTTTTTGTCATTCACACATTAAGAAAGCGAAAACAAATACATGCATGTGCATTTGCATTTAGACTGCTTATTGATTTTGATTTAGGATAGTGCATCTAGTGTGTGCTCTCTGCTCTATGTTAAAATAATCTTGTTTCTCTTTCCTTAGTAGCTAGGATTTTCATTGCAAAAAGAATATTAAACGATTGTTTATTATCTTAGATTGCATTTTAGGAATTGTATATCTACATCATGCGGTGAAATTGAATGGAAAACTTCTTAAGAAAGATCAACTGTAAAATAAATTCAATTAACATAAAAATGCTTTGGAACCTAACGCACAACATTTAGAAGTCTAGGCTAGAGACGTATTCCGGTGTCATAAAGCCTGGTAACTATCGCTTTCATTGTAAGTTGGGTGATTCCTCCTCTTTGAGATGACAAGTGCCAATACAGACTTGTGCTCCCACGTACCATCGAGTATATATTGGGAGACCACAATAGGCTATATCCTTTATCCTTAGGAAGCTGTGTCTGCCACCCTATCGATCACAATGCATTGAACACAACATTTGGGAAGATTGACTGTCGTACCGTAAAAAGTATTCTACATTTTTGTGATTGGTTTGGTAATCCTTCTGTCTATATTTCCAGAGTAGTCTCTTTCATTCCTTTTCAGACTCCTTAAAGGAAAAGGTCCATCTGAGCACTTGTCACTTCAGGCTCATTAAAACTTGAAGGCGACTAGAGTCATCTTTAGCTTTTTATCGACTCTTAAAAATTGAAAAAACAAGTTGTGTCAAAGCGTATAAAATTCATTAAATTCAGAATCACTCTTTCCCCTTTATTTTGAGTTGATCAAATAATCCACAATCGTGGAAGAAAGTCAATCAAAATCCTGTTGTTTGTGGAGATTAATGAGTCAACCATCTTTGACTCTATAAATGAAACCATTCCGAACAGAGCGAACTTCCTTAACGAGATCAAAGTCCCCTGGTTTGCTTGGAACTTGTGCTCCAACATCCTCAAGGACTTCGGTTACTCCAACCATCTCTAGTACCTCTACCTTTACAGAAGAAGTTACGCAGCCACAAGAGGACATTAGAGTTGATCCTAGTGTAACGGTAAACACTTCTATTCCTGAATCGACTCCATCTACAACTAATTCGAAAGGTGTTACCCCTCCAGCAACTGTCGTTGCAAAGTCTCTACCTTCTTCAGCACCAGAAATATTTTACAAACCTGATGGTCTACCTCTCCCACCTAGATTGATTGCTATAGAAGAGATTGTCGAGGATCCTCCATCTAGTACTCAATTTCATTTTGGAGCCGGGATCACCCTATATCCTTCTTCATCAGAATTTAGTCTCCCTTCATCGCAAGTTCCTGTAGAATTGCTAGGAAATCTTTTGGATAGATTAGATATGTCTGAACAACCATCGACATGTAAGACTATGTCACCTGACACAACAATAGAAGAACCTCCTGCTGCTACTCCAACAATGTTCACTGGTGTACCATCTATCCCAACTAGCTCTCAACTGCTAGATGGAGTTCATCCAGAGACTGTTTCGACAGTATGGTCTATTCCCGTTTGTTCGTCCGGAATAATATCCAGAATCTCTTATGTTGAGTCTCAACAAATTGATCCTTTGCAACAGTATCAGTTTGGGCGGTCTGGTTCCCAAAGGCTAATAATTCCTTTGAGTACTGGATTGCCACCATATGGGGGGCAGTATGCCCTTTCATCATTTCCTCCAAGAGAACAACCATATGGGAGTTCACAACAGAATTCGGGTCATGCTGGAATTACATCCAATGGTTGGGTGCCAATACTGCCTCAAAAACCAAGAGTTGTATACTCAATGCAACAAAGCCTACCTATGTTGAATATCCCCACTACACCAGAAATTGTGACAATGTCACAAGTACAAGCATTGCCTGTTGTATGCCAACCTCAAGTCTCTCAAGTCGTAATACAACAGACTCCTGTCTCCACGACACAGCTGCAATCGTCGATTAGTGGCTCCCTAACCAGAGCGACCCAGGTTCAAACGGGTACTATTACCCCTCATCTTAGTCAAATAGCCAGTATTTGACAACAGCAAATGGTCTCACAACCATGGCTGGTGCAATATCAAAAACCACAATTCCAACAAGCTTACCAAGGATCTGAGCAACAAGTCTTTGCGAGTAATGGGCAGCCGTATATTCAAAATGGTCAACAACAATCATATCAAAATGGTTATGCTCATCAACCTTACCAAAGTTATTAGCATCAAATGCATTATGCTGGCATGCGAAGACCCACTGCTCAGGCGATAACATCCTATCCTGGGTATGCTTCGCCGAACCTGAGTCAATAGTTGCCCTTCGTGGCGACTTTAGAGTTACCGGATCTAAATCGGCTAACAAATGATCCAACTGCTTATGCCCCTTGGCGGGTGGTGATTCCTCATAAACTTCCATCAGATATTCCTAAATTTAATGGAAATCTGGGTGAAGACCCGTCAAATCATGTGATCACCTTTCATCTGTGGTGTTCATCCAACACTCTAAATGATGATTTGATTAGGCTTCAACTTTTTCAGTGAACGTTAAATGGTCCAGCAGCAAAATGGTACATTGAATTGCCAAGAGCTTCATTTGATAACTTCAGCACCCTTTCCACAACCTTTTTAACCCATTTTCAGCTACCCATAATGTACGAAACAGGAAAAGAGCTTCTTACCAATTTCAAACAGACGACAACCACTCACATATCTAATCATATCCATGAGTGGCGGCATCATCATAGAATGGTAAAAACATATGTCCCTAATCAGTTGTTAGCTGAATGGTTTATTATGTCATTGTTACCTTTTATTACAAAAGATGTGGCAAAGGGAGGGGTCGTCACTGAAGAGCAAGTCATTTCTCGTGCGCAATATCTAGACTTGATCTATACTCAGTCTGGCGTGCTCTATGACAAAATCCCTCTTGCTCCTAGACCGGAATTTTCCGTTCCTCCTCCTCCTAAATCAAACAAAGACTCTCATATTGGTGATTGTGTGATAGGTACAACTAGCACGAAAACTGTAAAGGCTACATCGAAGAAAGCTTGTACAGTTTCTAGTCAAAATGCAAATGAAGAACTTCTTTCCTCGGAGGTAAATGCTATGTCGACCGACAAAGGCAAAGAACCGAAGCAACCAGGGGGAAAGAAGAAAAAGAAAGGGAAAAAGAAGAAACAGGAGGAGTCGTCTCCTGAGAAATCTTCTGCGAACCCTTCTGGGCAAAGGAAACCCCCTTTGTGGTGTCAGATATGTGATGAGGATCATTGGACGAGAGATTGTCCACATAAAGCTGAAGTTAAGAAACTCTTTAAGAGTTAAAAAAACCTCAACGGTATTAACTGATCCGTTTACAAAACCGGGACCAATCTGGTTTCTAGTGACAATGCTTCCCCATCCCAAGTGCTTATGTTGTCCATTTCAAAACAAAAAAAAGATGCTTTGATATCGACTAGGAATAAATATTATGGGAATCCATAGCTATCGAACAACAAGGCTAATGATCAACCTAGTAGTTCGAAAACAACTTTGACCGAAGTTGTGCCACCCATCATTCCCGAGCTATCGATAAAGCCACCAAAGGGAGTAGTACACAAATCGACATTTAATCCTCATGCCAATTGGGCCAATCGCCGTCTGCTATGTCGACACTTGAGGTATTGCAAAATTGCCCCTCCCAAAAGCAGGCTCTATTATCAGAAATAGGTGGGATTGACCCAATGGATTCCAATCTTGTGACCTTTAATCATAAAGGATATGACCCACAGTTACCCGCTCAACTCACTTTCCTTATTCAAGTGAAAGCCCTCAACAAATTTGTTGATCGAACAATTATTGATGAGGGAGCATCTACATGTATTATGTTGATGAGTTGCTAGAAAACATTAGGTTTACCACCCTTGTCGCGATCGTCGATGACATTAAAAACATTTGATGGATGAACATACACTCCATACAGGATTTTAAGTAACTTGCAAGTCGAATTGGGGGGGAAAAATAGAAATTTATGTTGAAGTTATCGACAAAAACCTCGATTACAACATCTTACTGGGAAGACCTTGGATTTATGCTATGGCCGTTGTTGTGTCGACATACTTCAGAAAGATTGCATTTCCTTTTCAAGGAGGAATTACAATCGTTGATCAAAAAACCTTTCTCCCCAATAGTTCACAAGTTACGGGAAGTATTCCAATGATCCATGGAAGCTCTCAATCGCTTCAAAATGTCGGAGTATGCCTCCTAAAAGACCTTGCCTTAATGGGTGCTTTCGCCCTATCACCTATGAGTAATCTGGCGGAAGTGGCCATGGTCGAAACCTGCAATATGATATCTTCTATATCTAAAATATTCAAAATATTCCTGAACATTTTGTCAGCATGGATCATTGCCATAATAGAAATATTGTAGCAATCAATTTTCTGGGTCTGGGGGTAAACCGAAATCAATGCTCATCAAGTGTTTGGATAGATAGGTCTAAGGAATATGGAACCTCTTCAGATCCTTGGTTGCATGTACATTCTACAAACGAAGGAATCATTCAGTCAATGATGATAGGAGAGGCACCATGGGAATATTACCACCATCGTTCCCATCTTACGGATTACCACGAAGAATATTCTAGCAACCTTAATCATCCTTCAATTTTTGATTTTCTATCAAATACTCTAAATACGGTGGATTATGAGGATAGATCTTTTACTGTGTCAACCTCATTAAAAAATGAAACAACTCCCTTTCCAAACCCAAGTTGAGTCTTTCAAAGATATTAAAGGTAAACCTTCATTCCAACCACCGTGTTGGGTGCAATGAAGCTTGGGGGGCATGCATCTCGATTTGCGTTATTATGCTGGGGGCATGCGAACTTATAACAAGAATAGTTTTTTGTTTCAAGATTTTGTAAACATGAAATTGAATCTGAGCATATGTTGTCGCATGGTTCAAGCTCATTAAAAAATAAACCAGGCCATGAGTAGTGTTACCGCAAGGTTCAAGCTCGTTAAAAAATAAACCCACCATGAGTAGTTTTACACAAAGTTCAAGCTCGTTAAAAATTAAACCTAAGCAATGAGCATATGTTCCACCAGAATTTAAGTTCATTAAAAAATAAACCCACCTTCGGTAAATAACCATTGCGAATGCATTATCATCAGCTTTTGAGCCTTGTTCATGTTTTTACCATCACCTCCACTCTGTTTTAGCCGATCATACGCCTCCACTTGATTGTTTACCCTTTTGAGGAACAACTGCGATGAGTGATTCTGTTAGCCATCCTTGTGACACTGCCGTGATTGGAAAATTCCAAACCTTACCTGGAATCAATAACTACCCGAAAATATCACTTGTTCCTCAAAAACGAGTCTCCTTTAAGCTCTTTTCATCTGACTCATAAATTATGAAAATATTGTCGAGCAATTGGCCTCTCCAGCTCATTAAAGCTATCGGACGTGCTATCCCTCCTCTAGATTTTAATCTTTTTGGACCTGAGGGATTATTACACAAAAAGATCAAGTGCTTGTTTTGTTCGGCTCATTAAAACTATCAAAAATTCATCCCTTTCGTATTATTTTATACTTTTTTTGGACTTAAGGGATTATGTGACGAAAAAGGATTACTGGAGTTTCCTTTTCGTCCATTTTTCAGACTCTCTAAAATTGAAAAAGGACCGAGTTGTCTTTTTCGTTAAACTCGTTAAAACCAATAGCGACAAACTTGTCCATGCAGACAAGAACGAGTTTCACTGTCGCTAGGCTCGTTAAAACATAGCAACGGGTTTTCCCAAAGGGAAAATTATAGAACAAGCATATGTTATCCTCCTCAAGCTTGAAAGAAATAAAGAGGTACTGGTCAGCAATGACTGGGGAAAAATTGGGAAGAAAACTTGAAGAAACTTTATTGGCAGCAAGTCGCTCTTGAACATGAAACTTTCACTCCATCACCATGATTGAGTCAAGTTGGGTTATTCTGTTCATCGGTCATATTACCATTGGTCCACCGTACCATCCATTTTTGGGGTTAACACTACCAATCCATTTTAGTGTCACCGATATGTTCAAGAGAAGTCGCTCAAAGAATTCACCTACCCAGCTTGTGTCTCATCTGTTGTAATACCTTCATGCTTCATTCTTTCATGACTGCCACCCTGAGCCCTATATCATCAGATCGTTTCCACCTCCACAAAATCATTTGCTCCATTCCGTGTCGTAGATGTGGGATTCATTAAGGCCCTCCTACGACGAGTCACTTCTTGTTAACTTCATCTCATTATCCAAGAAGTTGACCTAGGAACAACCCTTTCAGTACTTTGAAGCTTTCATGCTTCAATGGCAAGTTTCTCACTTCCGGTGATAGGTTTACATCAATGGCCTTCGACTGAATGATTTTGCATGGTGTTCGACACCAAGTCCCTTTTTCACATCACGTGAATTGTACTGTCATACCTTGAGCGTCATCATCATTATTGGTGATTCCTCTCGTGCCTGTTAACAACTTACATCATTGGCTGGTAATCAAGCGATGTCTTTCCATGTTCGACTCCAGAACATCTTTTCACATGGATCGACTTGTACTTCGAGAGAAGATTGAACGAGTTTTGAAGACCCCGGATCTAGTTTCATCCATCTGGGCTGCGACGTATTCAGGAAAATAAAGTCATCAAATGTACATCATTGCTACATAGATAATCATCCAAACTGAAGGATGATGGCTCT
The DNA here is from genome assembly GCA_000404065.3 of Pinus taeda. Taxonomy (NCBI): domain Eukaryota; kingdom Viridiplantae; phylum Streptophyta; class Pinopsida; order Pinales; family Pinaceae; genus Pinus; species Pinus taeda. The sequence goes on along the minus strand of APFE030223938.1, from coordinate 324,009 downwards.
ATCATAATCGTCAGTCTGCCACACAGACGGTTGTCTGTCCTATGTACATGAAAATAAATTTATAAAGCTGAGCATGGGAATGCCCGCATCAGCTAGTTCATGAAAATATTATGAAGATAATGTACTGTATTGTATCTTATTATAGGTCACCTTCTAGTTCGAAAAACCTCAGATCCTCATGATAAAGCATTTCACCTGACATCAAAAGATTTATGACCTCATGCTTTAGGGGGCAACTGTTATAGACATATTTGGGAACTGTAACCCCAATCACATATGTCCATAAACCAAGGGCTTCTAAGTCCCTAAAAGTGTTGTTTCATACCCTAAAGGAGCAAGGTCATCTAATTACATCATCTCCCAGAAGTTCTCCATGAAAAACTACTCAGAACTGGTCAAAACTGGATCATCTAACTTATTCCATGGTCAGGGTGTGATGCATTGCACCTACTACACATGGGATGTGTGATGCATACTGAAAATTCCTTCTATAGGGTGCGATGAATGAGAATAGACAAATGGTAGAGATAGTTTTCTAAGTGGATGATCAAGGAATCTTCTAGAAGCTTCTCATATGACACTTGCCTCTCAGAATTCGCCCAGGGATGAGTAAGAGATCAATGAAATCTCCAAGTGGAACCAAGAACTATCAGTGGAATGACACAAATAAAACACCCAAAGCTGACTCACATCTCTGCAAATATCTATATATGGATCCCTCATCTTAGAGATCCGAAGGTCAGAGGCTGGAATCTTGTATCTTGTAAGGAAGTGTTGTTGGTTTCCTGGTGGAATATCATAGTGTTGGGTGATCTAAGCTTTTCATGAGGTGAAGAGGGGCTTTCATGCTGGGAGGATGACAGTGGGTCAGATCAATGGGTTGTAATCCTCTCTTCTAATCTCTATATCAATAAAGCTATTCAAGTTTTCCTCCACATTCTTGTATGTTTGCTAATATATACATTTGTGTGGTCAATATATATCTAGTCCTATATTGTTTATGATTATAGATCTCCGCACTTTGAAGGTATTATGATGCTTTGACTTTACAGGTACTCTTTGAAGTGGAGTGGTCAAGGGAGGAGAAGCAAAGATCCATCAAAAAGGATAAGGAACAAGCAGAGAACCAAGCGAAAGATTGAGGTTGGTATTCTTTGCTCCTCTCCTATCTACATTTCGTAAAGGAAAATGAAAGTAACTTTAATTTGTTTGTTTCTAAGATAGCTACCCATCTTAGTGGGACTAGCAGCTCTGCATAGACACTATATTTCCCGATAACAATATAACTTCCATTATATTTAAAATAAATTGAAATAAATTTGCATCATAACTCATTGGTAGCTTGTCAATGAGGTACACTTTCAATTCTGTTCACTTCCTCTCAAACAAGTCAAACTAGCTCTTGACCAAATCATCATGCATAAACATATCACATCTAGTTAGCTTAAAACACAACCATCATAATGAAAATCATGAATCACATGCAACCATCATAAACCATACTCATAGATCACATGTAACCATCATAAATCAGAATCATAGATCACATGCATAATAAAATTGAAATAAAATACTGATATTTATCCTTTAATTGACCATTTTTGTATGCACACTAGATCAGTTTCCACATGCTACAAACATCGAGTTCCTCCTCTTCAACCATGTGCATATCCACATAGTGTACACCACACACATACAACCACAAATGATATACAACACCATACAATACATGCACCTATACCTGATATACAACACATACACCTACACCAAGTGCAAAAGACAACATAATACTTACACCAACATCCAGTGTATGACACAACACAATACATACACCTACATCCGTTGTACGACACAACAGAATACATATACTACACATAGTACAACACAACAAATACACATGTCATGATACTGCATGTTGTGGAGGTAAATCCCCTCTACGGACAAAGGTGATCCCTACTAGCCAAAATTGGGTCTAGCAACAATCAAACAACGCCACCACGTAAGTTCCTAATTGCAAATTAAATACCAATGATGAGGGCCTACCTAGATTCCAACGCTAGTACTTGTAGAAGAGTCAACGCTCTAGTTCCTTTGCTCCGGCTGGTCACGATCCACATGATCTCCGTGAATGGACACCTGCACATGCAAAGAACAACACAAACACAAGCATAAAATCCAATATATGCAACTATATATCAGTTAGAAAGGATATAACTCATCTTCATTACAAAAGAAAATAAGAGTGGAACCATAATGATAGTTGTCTATTATTGATAAACAAAGAAGAATACAACCATAGTTCCGACGTCAAATCCTTGTTTGGCTGGGTGATCAGTAGCACATGTCTTGCAAAGCTTGTTGGGAATGGGAACAAGCCTCTCTCTCCTTGGTTATTTGGACAAGAATCTCCTTACTTTAGATTTAGCCTTATGGGAATGAAGAAGGCTTCTTCCAGCATGAACTTGGCAATTCTCAATCTTTGGAATTCTAGAACTTTGGAACTAGAACTAGCTTGTCAAAGGCAAAAGGACAAGCTTTTATAGATAGAGGAGAAGGAGTTAGGACCATCCACAATATTCATGGGATTGGATTTATCACTAAGAAGCTTCCATGAGAGGTGATAAACTACTTCCCTCCTATGGAGATTCGAAGCCAAACTAAACCAACTCAAGATAGATTCAGTTTATGAGTGGGTTAGGAAGAACCTTCGGATGTTTTTTTGTTAAAAACATTACCCAACTTGGCTGGCGCGAGTGCTACTTTGAGACAGAGTGCTAGCTGGCGCGCCCTCTTTGGAGGATTTCCCCCATTGGCGCGAGTGATACACAATGAAATCGTACCAATGGAAAAAGGGCTATTTTTATGGGTATTTTTCAGAAGATGTCTTCAGGGCATATGAAGTTCATACTCAGGGGAATACAATGCAAGTGTTTCCAGGTCATGTCACTTCTCACAGGTCCCGGAATGAGTCCTCCAAGATGCGGGAGAAGGGGTAACAGGGACGGTGACACATTGCTGTGTAACAATACTTTATCCTTAGGAAGCCGTGTCTGCCGCCCTATCAATCGCAATGCACTGAACACAACATTCGGGAAGATTGACTGCCGTACCATAAAAAGTATTTTGCAATTTTGCGATTGGTTTGGTAATCCCTCTATCTAGATTTCCAGAGTAGTCTCTTTCGTTCCTTTTCAGACTGCTTAAAGAAAAAGGTCCATCTAAGCACTTGTCACTTCGGGCTCATTAAAAATTGAAGGCGACAAGAGTCATCTTTTGTTTTTTCTCGACTGTTAAAAATTGAAAAAACAAGTTGTGTCAAAGCGTCTAAAATTCATTTAATTCAGAATCATTTTTCCCCTTTTTATTTTGAGTTGATCAAGTGATCCACAATCGTGGAAGAAAGTCAATAAAAACCCCGTCGTTTGCGGAGACTTACGATTCAACCATCATTGACTCCAGAAATGAAGCTATTCTGGACAAAGCGAACTTGTTTGACCGGATCAAAGTCCCCTAGGTTAGTTGGAGCAAGTACTCCGACATCCTCAGAGACTCCGGTTACTCCGAACATTTCTGGTATCCTGTCCTCTACAGAAGAAATTCCACAATCGCAAGAGGACATTACAACTGATCCTAGTGTGATAGTAAACACTTCTATCCTCGAAACGGTTCCATCTACAATTGATTCGAAAGGTGTTACTCCCCGAACATCTGTCACTGCAGAACTCATACCTTCTTCAACACCAAAAATATTTTACGGGCCTAACAGTCTACCTCTTCCTCCTAGATTGATTGCCATAGAAGAGATTGTGGAAGATCCTCCATCTAACGCTCCATCGCAATTTGGAGCTGGGGTCACCCTATATCCTTCTTCATCAGAAGTTAGTCTCCCGCCATTGGAAGTTCCTGAAGAATCGCTAAGGAATCTTTTGGATAGGCTTAATATGTCTGAACAACTGTCGACATCTAGGACTATGTCATCCATCACAACAGCGATATAAATTCCTGCTGCTACTTCGACAATGTTCGCCGGCATTCCATCTATCCTAACTAGCTCTCAATCGCTAGAAGGGATCCATCCAGGGGCTATTTCGACAGTGTGGTCTGTTCTGGTTTGTTCGTCTGAAATAGTATCTGGAATCTCTTATGCTGAGTCTTAGCAAATTGACCCTTCGCAGTGTCAATTTTGGCAATCCGGTCCCCAAAAGAAAATCATTCTGTTGAGCACTGGATTACCACCGCATGGAGGGCCATATACCCTTTCATTGTCTTCTTTGGGAGAACAACCATGCGAGGGTTCACAACAGAATTTAGGTTATGATGGAATTACATCTAGCGGTTGGGTGCCAATCCTGCCTCAACAACCAAGAGTTGTATACTCAATGCAACAAAGTTTACCTATGTCAGATATCCCCACTAAGCCGGCTATTGTGGTAGTATTGCAAGTACAAGCATTACCTGTTGTATGCCAACCTTAGGTTTCTCAGGTCGTAATGCAACCACCTCTTGTCCCTACGACACGACCGCAATCACCGACTAGTGGAATGACCCAGGTTCAAATGGGATCATTACCCCTCATCTTGGTCAAACAGTCAGTACTGGACAACAACTGATGGCTTCACAACCATGACTGGTGCAATACCAACAACTGCAATTCCAACAAGCTTACCAAGGATCTGAGCAACAAGTCTTTGCAAGTAATGGGCAGCCATATATTCAAAACGGTCAATATCAATCATATCATAATGGTGATGCCCATCAACCTTGCCAAAGTTACAAGCATCAAATGCATTATGCTGGTATGCAAAGACCAACTGCTCAGGAAATTCCATCTTATCTTGGGTATGCTTCTCCAAGGCTGAATCAATAGTTGCCTTTTGTGGTGACTTTAGAGTTACTAGATCTAAATCGACTAACGAAAGATCCAATTGCCTACGCCCCTTGGTGGCCGACGATTCCGCATAAACTTCCGTATGATATTTCTGAATTTAATGGAAATCTGGGTGAAGAACCATCGAATCATGTGATGAAGTTTCATCTGTGGTGTTCATCAAACACCCTCAACAATGATTCTATCAGGCTTCGCCTTTTTCAGCAAACGTTGACTGGTCCGGCAGCAAAATGGTATATCGAATTGCCGAGAGCTTCATTTGATAACTTCAGTACCGTAGCCACAACCTTTTTAACCCATTTTCAGTTACCCATAAGGTACGAAACGGGAATAGAGCTGCTTACCAATTTCAAGCAAACGACGGCCACTCACATATCTGATCATATTCATGAGTGCCGACGTCGTTGTAGAATGGTAAAAACATATGTTCCTGATCAGCTGTTGGTTGAATGGTTTATTAAGTCATTGTTACCTTCTATTACATAAGATGTGGCAAAGGGAGGAGTCGTCACTGAAGAGCAAGGTATTGCTCGTGCACAATATCTAGACTTGATATATACTCAGTCTGGCACGCTCTACGATAAAATCCCTGATGCTCCTAGACCAAAATATTCCGTTCCTCCCCCTCCTAAATCAAACAAAGACTATCATGCTGGCGATGGTGTGATAGGTACGACCAGCATGAAAACCGTAAAGGCTATGTCAAAGAAAGCTCGTATGGTTTCAAGTCAAAATGCAAATGAAGAACTTCTCACCTCGGAAGTAAATGCCATGTAAACCGACAAAGGCAAAGAAACCAAGCAACCAGGAGGCAAGAATAAAAAGAAAGGGAAGAAGAAGAAACAGGAGGAGTCGTCTCCTGAAAAATCTTCTGCAAACCTTTCTGGAGATAGGAAACCAAAAAGTCCATGCCTTATCTGTGATGAGGATCATTGGATGAGAGAATGTCCATATAAAGTTGAGCTTAGAAAATTCTTTAAGAGTTCAAAAACCTCGGCAATATTGACTGATCCGTTTCCAAATCCAGGAACAAATCTGGTTGCTAGTGGCAATGCTTCCCCATCCCAAGTGCTAATGTTGTCTGTTTTGAAGCAACAAAATGATGCTTTGATATCGACAAGGAGTAAAGATTACGGGAATCCACAAATGTCGAACAACAAGGATAGTGATCAACCTAGTAATTCGACAACAACTTCACTCGAAGTTGTGCCACCCATCATCCCTGAACTAATGATAAAACCACCAAAGGGAGTAGTACACAAATTGATGTTTAATCCTCATGCCAGAGCAACACAACATTATAATATAGTGGAGGATTTGGCCCAATCACCGTCTGCTATGTTGACACTTGAGGTATTGCAAAATTGACCCTCCCAAAGGCATGCTTTATTTTCAGCGATAGGTGGGATTGACCCAATGGATTCCAATCTTGTATCCTTTAATCACAAAGGATATGACCCTCAGTTACCAGCTCAACTAGCTTTCCTTATTTAAGTGAAAGCCCTCAAAAAAACTACTCATCGAACAATTATTGATGAGGGGGCATCTACATGCATTATGTCGATGAGTTGCTGGAAAACTTTAGGATCTCCAACCTTGTCCCGATAGTCGATGACATTAAAAACATTTGATGGGAAAACATACACCCCATATGGGATATTGAGTAACTTGCAAGTCGAACTGGGGGGCAAAAAAATAGAAATTGATGTTGAAGTTATCAATGGAAACCTCGATTACAACATCCTACTCGGAAGGCCCTGGATATATGCCATGGCTGTCGTTGTGTCGACCTACTTTAGGAAGATTGCATTTCCTTTCCAAGGAGGAATTACAATCATCAACCAACAAAAATTTCTCCCCAAAAGTTCACAAGTTACGGGAAGCATTCCGATGATCCATGGAAGCCCTCATTCGCTTCCAAATATCGGAGTAGGCCTACTAAAAGACCCTACATTAATGGGGACTTTTGCCCTACCGCCTCCAATCAATTTGGCGGAAGTGGCCAAAGTGGGAACTTGCAATATGATATCTTCTATTCAAAAGATGTCAGAAAACGATATTAACATGGATCATCTGTAGGCATTGCCTCTAAGCCCAATAGAAATATTGTAGCAATCAATGTTTTCGGCATGGGAGGAAAATCCAAATCAATGCTCATCAAGCGTTTGGATAGATAGGTTTAAGGAATATGGCACCCCTTCAGATCCTTGGTCACAAGTACATTCTACAGACGAAGGAATTTTTAAGTCAATGATGATTGACAAGACACCATGGGAAGATTACCACCATTGTTCCCATCTTCCGAATTTTAAGGAGGATAATTCCAGTGACCTTGACCATCCCTCAATTCTTGACTTTCTGTCAAATACTATAAATACGGTGGATTCTGAGCGAAACCTATCCAATATTGAAGAGACTATCACCATAAATATCTCGACCAAAATAAATGTTGTAGAGAATATTCATGTCGGAAAATCTTGTTCTTCTTCAGAACTGGAAGTATATTACCCTCTCTTTCGCGAGTTTAGATATGTCTTTACTTGGTCATATGATGAAATGCCAGGCATTGAATCGATCATAGTTGAACATGAAATTAAGATGTATCCAGATGTCAAATTGGTATGACAACAACTTTGGTAGGTGCACGCCAAGAAAGCCACTGCCATCAAGGCAGAAGTTGAAAAACTCCTCCATGTTGGTTTTATTTACCCAGTTCCTCTAACCGATTGGGTATCGAATATTGTTCCTGTGATGAAGAAGCAAGGAACAATTAGAGTGTGCGTCGATTATATGGATGTAAATCAAGCTTGTCCAAAAGACAACTACCCTATGCCCTTCACTGACCAGATAATTGATGAATGTGCTTGATGTGAAATATTTTCATTTATGGATGGATTTTCTGGGTATAATCAAATAAATATCCGCCCACAGGACCAATCAAAGACTGCATTTATTTTTCCGTGGGGCACATTCGCATATCACAAGCTACCCTTTGGTTTAAAGAACGTAGGGGAAACGTTTCAGAGAGCAATGAATTATGCTTTCCGTGACATCAAGAACATCATTCAACCATATCTCGATGATCTTCCAGTTCATTCATGAAAGCGGACTGATCATCCGCAGCATTTGAGAGCGATATTTCTACGTTGCCGACACTACAAGATACTACTAAACTTGCACAAATGTGTGTTTTGTGTCAGTTCTGGTCGTTTACTTGGCTTTGTGGTCTCAAAGGACGGGATTCGTCTCGACCCATATAAGGTTCAGGCAATCATTGATTTGCCTGCACCTTCAAATTTTCTTCAGATTCAGAAACTCTAGGGGAAAGCAAACTTTCTAAGGAGGTTCATTCCAAATTACGCCAAACTTGCTAAAGGTTATACTCGTCTATTGAAAAAAGAAGTACCCTTTATTTGGGATCAGGTCGCACAAGCTTTCTTTGATGCTTTAAAACAATCCCTAATAAAAGTGTCATTAATGTATGCTCTTGATTATCAAAAAGACTTTAACTTGTATCTAGCTGCAATGGAAACGACCATAGTGATGGTTTTAGTTCAAGAAGATAATGGAATTGAATATCCTATATATTATTTAAGCTGAAACTTAAATGATACTGAAATGAAGTACTCCTACGTTGAAAAGCTAACACTAGCAGCTGTTCAAGTGATATAGAGATTTCGACACTACGTCCTCTTTATAAAAACTACCATTTTATCAGATTGCAACCCCATGACTTATATATTGTCACGACAGTTGTTGGGGGGAAAATATTCAAAATGGATAGCAATTTTACAAGAGTTTGATCTGGAATCTAAAAAATCCAAATCAAAGAAAGCACTGGTTTTCGCGGAGTTACTATGTGATCTCCCATCGTCATCCAATGATGCAACGTCTGAAGAAGCAATCATGGACGGAAATTTGTTTCTGATATCTTCAAGCAATCTGTGCTACGAAGATATAATTATCTATCTCCAAACCCAAACATATAGGTCTAATACCTCACACTCCGAACAACGACAGATTCGATACCAAGCAAAAGACTACGTGATCGTCGATGATACGCTTTACCGTCGTGGTGTCAATACAGTTCTGCGGAGGTGCCTCACCCATGAGGAGGCCGAAAAAGTCTTGAATGATTGTCATTCAGGCACGTGTGCGGGGCATCAATCTGGTTATGCTATGGCGCAAAATATTTACGAGAAGGATACTTCTGGCCAACAATGTTCAAAGATTACATAACCGCAGTCAGAAGTTGCCATTCTTGTCAAATCTTCGATAGCAAAACTAGGAGACCACCCCCACCTCTGCAACCAATAGTTGCTGTTGGGCCATTTGCCAAATGGGGCAAATATTTCATGACATGTAACCCCACCTTGGCCGGGGGGCATGGGTATATCATAGTTGCAGTAGACTATTTTACCAAATGGGCTGAGGCGATGCCTACATTAAACAATAACGGCGAAACGGCTGCCCTTTTCTTTTTCAATCACGTAGTCTCCAAGTTCAGTGTTCCATAGGCCATAGTAACAGATCATGGATCACATTTCTGCAATCACATGATGTTTGAGTTAGTTTCCAAATTAGGACTGTCCCATGACAGCTCTACTCTGTATTATCCGCAAGCTAATAGATAAGTTGAGGCAATCAACAAGTTCCTGAAGTGCATGCTGCAAAGGATGATTGGAGTCCATAAACGGAGTTGGCACCTGATCCTGTACTTAGCCTTGTGGGCATACCAGACATCGGTGAGGAATGTAACCAAGTTTACACCTTTTCAACTAGTGTATGGCCTAGAAGCAATCTTGCCAGTTCAGTGTGAAATCTTGTCCCTCAAGCTCGTGGTCGACCTTCTCCCAGAACTTCAAAAGAAGAGGCTCATTTCTTAGAACTAATACAATTGGATGAAATCCATCGTGATGCAACTTCGGCTAACGAAGCCCATAAGAAATGAGTCAAAACGCAGGTTGACAAAAATGTCAAACCTCGTGTCTTCTCAGAAGGCGACCTGGTCTTACTTTATGACCAGGAGTCCGATAAGTTGGGAGCATGTAAGTTCAAGTCTTTATGGATGGGTCCCTATATTGTTAAGCATGTATTAGCAAAAGGAGCCTACGAGTTGATGGATTATGATGGGATTCCACTGGCGCAACCCTACAACGGGTTGTACCTCAAGCGTTACTATGTTTAATTCAGCGTAGTAATCCCTATGCTTTTGTTAAATTTTTGTTTTCGCTAAGGGTAATTGTTTTGGTTGGGAAATCCACTTTTTTCATTTGTTGTAGATGTCAAACCTATTGGGATCATTTTTTGGATATGCTGACGGAGCGAGTCGTAGTTCGTGGAACCTATCTTCTGTGGCCTGGCCATCTTCAATCCCAGCGGCAAGTTAGTGAATTTCAGAGGGGTATGTATTGGTCAGTCGATGAAAAATATAGCTGAATACAATGCGTTGATAGAACTCCTCTCTGATGCCATCGCACATGGCATATGCCGACTTGTCGTCAGGCTAGACTCATAACTCGTCATTCTACAACTCACTGGTATCTACTATGTACGAAATCCAGCTATCTATCACATGTTCCTAAGGGTCAGGATTTTGGGAAGACAGTTCGATTTCATTCAATATCAACATATTTCCAGAAATTTAAACACATTAATAGAGTCATTGGAAAATTATGTGTTAGATAGACATTTGTGACATTTATAAAAAGAAGCATCACATCAATATTTGCAACAGGATCATGTAACTTAACCGAAATAAAGCTCCGAAAATAAAAAATATATATAAAACTATTTATGGTTTACACATAATGTTCTGTAACCAAGAAAAAATCAGTCAAATGACCCAAAACTCAAAATGCTAGGGGGCACCCTAGTCTAATGATGCTGGTGATAACAAGTCCCCACCTGTGAAATCATGCGTAAAAGCCTAGTCCATCGACTTGGCACACCAATAGTATGTCGCTGCAAATGTAGAGGTAGCTCATCAGTGCTCACATCCAGAATGCCAAGGGTGAGACCCTTGACCTGATCCTGTAATGCTGAAAGAGTCTCGGCCACATCAAGGTCGCGGAGGATGGCCCTCCCCCAGCCTCTCCTGCCGGAGCGGCAGTTGGTTCTCTCTGGCGTATTGCTGGTCGAACTGGTCCAATATCTACATGAGAACATTAGTTTTGATTAGTCTTGATCAAAGAAAGTGTAATAACATTATAAAGATAATAAACAAAGATATGGTTAGAGAATTTACCCATAGCATCCCACTACTCACCAGCTAGCAACACCAAATTCGGGTCACCCCGGAAATCCAATCCAGCATATGGAAACTTGGCATAAACCATCTCCTGACGATCAAACCACTCAAAGAAGGTATCAGAGAAAGAAATCTAAGGCTGGCCAGCATGTCGGGACATGAGGTGAACCCATCTCTGCATCCGTGGCTCAGTCGGTGGAGGTAAACCAAGTGAGATGTACTGCGGCTGCATCAGTGGGGTCTTCTCCAAAGCAAAAGTGGTCAAAATAGAACCATAGCCAAAATTCTTGGATCTTCCTCTTTTCACCTTCGTCAGTTGTTCTTTCATCAAAGAGAGTATTGCGTCACACTAGTTGAACACCTTTGGTTCAAGGCATTCCAAGGCATACTGCATATAAGACCTGTTAGCTACATGAAGAGCCGCACTACTAGCCAGTCTAGCAAAAGTAAATAGAATGCTCCTCAAGGGCTGGTCAGTGACATCTCGGATTTTGATCTTGTCGTCTGTACTCGGCTGAGATCCCTCTCTGTAGTGTCGATGAATGTACTCTCTCATGGATTCACCCCCGCGGGCAGAACCTGATAATGAGAGAGGGGCGCCATGCCTCGATAAGCAGGTCAAAAAATAGATGTCAATGACAGTCAAGGGGATAGATTTTCCCCTGATATGGAACACCTGGTTGGTGGGATCCCAGGAATCGAGGAAATATTGTAACAAGTTGATTTGTTGCCTCATGCTAGAGATGTGGAAAAACTTCAGCAGGCCATAGTTCCGCAATGCAGTTACCGTACCCGGATCATGTAAATCAACTGTGTCCTCTTCTTCATGCTCAAGTTCTCACATTGTAACAACCATTTTGCTTTGATGAATCTCTGAAAAATAAACAAGAGAAGATTCAGGGTCCTGATTTTGCAAAAACAGGCAAAAATTCCATGAGAAAACAGTGCAAAATTTTCCCTCCTTGCGCCCATCGCACCCGAGCAGTGTACAGGGAGTGATGCATACTGACTGGCTAGTGACAAGGCCAGTATGCATCGCACCTTTCGATATAGGAAGGGTGCGATGGGGCCAAGGCGAATTGTTCAAAATCCCAGAGGCTTAGCAAAGTAGGGAAACATGCTCAGAATTCAAAAAGGAAAGAATGCAATTGAAGAGCACAGGTTTGGCTCCTACCTGGTCTAGACGGCACCGAGAATAGTCCACAGACTCTCCCGGAATTAACTAGTGAAAATCAGGGGGAAAAACACCTCCACAACTCCAACAAACCAAGTTCAAATGAAATGGTAAAATGAGAGGTAAAAGTCACTTCTAAATTACTATTCACGTAATTCGAGTAAGGTATTAGTGTTTTTTAACTCATTTATCAAGCATATGTTTTCATTTCTAATCGGTTTGGTGAAGCAATCGAACATGTAGTATGAACTTTGAAAGAACAAAGTGCTAACGGTGAATCAAATAATCGATGACCATTATCACGAGCAGTTTTTATGTGGAGTTCAAGCTCGTTAAAAATTAAACAGAAGCAATGAGTAAATGTTTCCCCTAGAGTTTAAGCTCATTAAAAAATGAACCAATTTCTGGTAAATAACCTGTGAATGCATTATCTTTAGCTTTTAAACCTTGGTCATGTTCTCATCACCACCTCCACTTTTTTAGCCGATCATACGCTCCATTTGATTGTTTACCCTTTTGAGGAACAACTGCGATGAGTGATCTTTCCAGCCATCCTTTTGACACTGCCGTGATTGGAAAATTCCAAACCTTACCTGGAATCAACTTCTACCCGAAATTATCACTCGTTCCTCAAAAAACGAGTCTCCTTTAAGCTCTTTTCACCTAACTCATAAAATATGAAAAGATCGACGAGCGATTGGCCTCTCTAGCTCGTTAAAGTCATCGGAAGTGCTATCCCTCCTCTAGATTTTAATCTTTTTGAACCTGAGGGATTATTACACAAAAAGATCGAGCGCTTGTCTTGTTCAGCTCGTTAAAGCTATCAAAAATTCATCCCTTTTGTATTATTTGACGCTTTTCCAGACTTAAGGGATTATATGAAGAAAAAGAATCATTGGAGTTTCCTTTTCGTCCATTTTCAGACTCTCTAAAATTGAAAAAGGACCGAGTTATCATTGTCTTTAAACTCGTTAAAACCAATAGCGACAAACTTGTCCAAATGGACGAGAACGAGTTTCACTGTCACTAGGCTCGTTAAAACATAGCGACGGGTTCGCCCGAAGGGCAGATTATAGAACAAGCATATGTTATCCTCCTCAAGCTTGATAAAAATAAAGAGGTACTGGTCTGCAATGACTGGGGAAAATTGGGAAGAAAACTTGAAAAAAATTTATTGGTAGCAAGTCGCTCTTGAACATGACACTTTCACTCCACATCTGAGTCGGGTTGGGTTATTCCGTTCACTGGTCATATCACCATTGGTTTGTCACACCATCCATCTTTGGGGTTAACGCTACCAATCCATTGTCAGTGTCCCCGGTATGTTCAAGAGAAGTGGCTTAGAGAATTCACCTGTGTCTCATCCGCTGCAATACAGTCATGCTCCATTCTTTCATGACCACCACCGTGAACCCTGTATCATCAGATCGTTTTCACCTCCAAAATCATTTGCTCCGTTCCATGTCGTAGATGTGGGATTCATTAAGGCCCTCCTACGACGGGTCACTTCTTGTTGACATCAGCCCATTATCCAAGAAGTCGACCTAGGAACAACCAATTTCAGTACTTTGAAGCTTGCATGCCTCAATGGCAAGTTTCTCACTTTCGGTGACAGGATTACATCAATGGCCTTCGACCAAGAGATTTTGCGTGGTGTTCGACGCCAAGTCCCTTTTTCACACCACGCGAATTGTACTGTAGTACCTTGAGGGTCATTGTCATTATTGGTGATTCCTCTCACGCCTGTTAACAACTTACATCA
>APFE030223938.1:291671-309915 GCA_000404065.3 Pinus taeda | reverse complement strand
TAAGTCCCTAAAAGTGTTGCTTCACTCCCTAAAGGAACAAGGTCAGCTGATTACATCATCTCCCAGAAGTTCTCCATAGAAAACTGCTCAGAATTGGTCAAAACTGAACCATACAGAATGCCCAGTGCAGAGGGTGCGATGCATCTCACCTACCCAGTGTAAAGGGTGTGATGCATACCAGAAATCCCTTTTGTAGGGTGTGATGGGTGAGAATGGACAAATGGCTGAGACATTTTGTGAGGTGGAGGATCATAGAATCTTCCAGAAACTTCTCCTCTAACACTTGCCTCTCTGAATTCGCCCAGGGATGAGTAAGAGATCATCAATATCCAAGTGGAATCAAGAATTATCAAAGAGAGGACACTAATCAAAATCCCAGAAGCTGACTCAACCCCCTACAATCATCTATATATGGATCCCTCATCACAGAGATCCAGAGGCTGGAATCTTATATCTTGTAAGGAAGTGCTATTGGTTTCCTCGTGCAACATCATAGTGTTGGGTTATCTAAGCTTTACATGAGGTGAAGAAGGGATTTCTTGCTAGTGGATGATGCTGGGTTAGAACAATTGGTTGTAATCCTCTTTTCTATTCTTAATATTAATAAAGCTATTCAAGTTTTCCTCCACATTCTTGTATGTTTGATGATATATGCATTTGTGTGGTCAATACATATCTAGTCCTGTATTGCTTATGGTTGTAGATCTCTGTTCTTCGATAGCATTACGCTGCTTTGATTCCACAGGTGCTCTTTGAAGCTGGGTAGTCGAAGAAGAAGCGACAAAGATCTATCATAAAGGAGAGGAACCGAGCAAGGAACCAAGCGCAAGACTGAGGTTGGTGTCCTTTGTTCCCCTCTTATCTACTTCTCATAAAGAAAAGCGAAAGTAGTTTTAATTTGTTTGTTTCTAATATAGCTACCATTCTTAGTGGGACTAGTAGCTCTGAGTGGACACTAGATTTCTCGATAAAAACATAGACCCTTTTGGAGGGTGGAAATGAAGGACAAACAAATATCTATCATGAAGAAGTCAAAGTAAAATAAACAAGGAGAGAAACTTGGCATTTCCACATCATCATGAAGTTCCATGTCATAATTTATAAGTCATGGATTGTACAAGTGTCATCAAAATGTCATACGTGTCAATGTACTTAGCCACATGATGTGGAATGAAATTATGCATTTTTAAGAAAATGAGAAAATGCAAATATGTGGAAGTCCAAGAGTCACATGTGGAAAAAAGAGTCGATAGGAAAAGTCCAAGAGTCTTGTATAAGTTTAAGGGTCACTTGGAAGTCCAAGAGTCACGAGGGAATCTCAATAGTCATAGAGATATGAAAGGTCATTTGTCTTGTTATAGATGCACCCTCATAACACAAGCAAATGGATTTTGGAGGCTTGGAATTTTGAGAGCTAGCCTTGGCTTCTCTAGATTGGCATAGGAGAGAAAATCATTATTTGGAGAAGCAAGAAGTGACTTAATGTTCCACTATTGGAGTTAGTGTCTCACCATTGTAATTGTGTACTTGGATTTTTTACTCAATTATCAGAAGACCATTGAACCAACATATTTTCATGCATGTATTATGAATATTGTAAGACTAATGTTTAGATGTTTGTAGTATATGTTATGTTCATATGTACTAAAGAAATTGAACTATTTCATTGGATTTGGTGCTCATCTTATTGACTGTGTGTTTTATTTTCTTTAATGATCGTTGTGTCTATGTGAACTAATTTTCTGTATAATTACCAAATCTTTCCATGCTCTCATGTGCCCCTCTTAGGATAGTACTATTAATTTCCTTCTAGAAAACTTACTCTTTACTCCCGTATCATGAAAGCCTCCTTTTACACATTGCAATTGGTCTTTCACAATGTCAACCTCCTGATTTCAAAGGTTATGTGCATACTTTCTTATGCTATTCATTGTAGCTAAGGAAAACCTTTGAGTTATGGTGGTTGAGCCAATTCTCCAGATGGGGCCCCTACTTGAAAAGGTGTGAGGTCTAGTTGGGACTTTATACTGGGGAGAACCCCTTAATTAACAGATTTCCAACACCATCAACACTCCCATATGATTATTTTCATTACTTCCATTAACATTCAAGTTTTTTGAATGAATACTAATAGATCAGTCTTGTAGGCATAACAACAACCTGTCTAGGTTAGAAGGCTTCTTTTAGGGAATCTGTGGATATGATCATATAGATTTAACCAGAAACTCTGCTATAGGTTTTCTTAGATGACCTATGTGTGAAGATGTTATGTTTCTTGTAGGCATGGTGAAAATCAACAACTTGAAATATCTCCTTTAAATCAACAACATACTGGGTGCTCCCATGAAGTGAATGTTCCTCTATATTTTCTATATCCTGTTGCCCCTTGTCATCAATGATACTTTTGACTGCATTCTAAATTTCTTTAGTAAATTTGCATGTTAAGAATAATTTATGGATGCTCTATAGTTTCTCTTTACAAAAGATGCAGTATGCCTTAGCCAACCATAATTGGGTCCTTAAATTTGCTATAGAAACATCACTAGAATTTTACCTTAAAGACTAAAAGTGTGCTTGTAGAACCAAGCAATGGAAGCTTCAACCAACAATTATTACACAACATATTTGTTTCTCACTATTTCCAATGATAAAAAGTTGGTCAAAACTTCAAAATACTTGGGAAGAAGAGGAAACTATCCTTGATGAAGCAAAAGGAACTCCATTAGAGCTATATCATTTTGTTTTGTTTGTCAAAAATATATTTTTCAAAAAATGATGAAAAAATAAGTCATCGAAAATATATCTACAAAATATGTATTGGCCTCACTTTTATACAACTCTTCATAAGAATATACTATTTCCCACCGCCATTGAACTAGATCATCTATGCAATACAAAGGGACACACCTCTTTATAGAGTGAAAATATCCTCTACAGTCAAACATGCCATTCAATACTTTCAAGGTATATTTTATACGAGTTTAATGGCATGTATTGATACTCAGATAACTAGCCGAGATATGAAAAAGAAAGGGAGAACATTATGCATTCCAAGATGTATAAGTTTCACCGCATTACAACTTCATAAGTTTCCTCCATTACTGCTGCATTCATTTTTTGTGATATTTATTTTCTTCCCTACTTTGTGAAATGTCATCAAAATAAAGTATGAAGAGCTTTATTTTTGCAAACTTTAAATGAAAGCCATAACATAGAGAAGAAGTGCATCAATGAGGATAATCAAGCCTCCCCGTCACAATCTTAGAAAAGGGTTGTATTTTCAATTTTTGCAACCATCCTTTCTACATCCTTTTCACTTGCATCCTTTGCATGATATTTCTTGCAATACCCTACTTGTTGTCTATCTGTAAGTAAATTGCATTGTACATATCTTAAAAAATTAACAAGATGGTCATTTGTCATCCCTACTACCTATATGAATTAATACATGATTGTAGGCCCTTCAAAATATAAACCTATTTTCACTAGATTCTTACTGATTACCTCTTCCTTTGGACTTTTCACTAGAACTTGTCTGACATTTCTATAAAGTTGATAATTGGCTTGTGATTTAAAAAAATACATCAATAGTTATCAAATGTTATGAACTCCTCTATAGTCTTAAGTATGTTTTTAGCGTCTTCCATGATTCCATGAAGTTTTCCCTCATAAAACATCATGTTGTTATTTGAATTCATAGATTTTATTTTCTTCTCTTCAAAGTTCTCCAGAATTACAAGATCAAATCCGTAAATGATTTCTCTTTATTCTTCTCTCCAGTGCTCTCATGTGACGATGGACAAGAGAAGGTGATTGTGGCCCTTTCCCAATTGTTGTGATAGATCCAACAAGAGCCGTGTGTGCCTTTGGTGACACAATTATACCAGGAATAACCAATGATTACTACTCCATGTATAAGTGAGAATAACTTTGATGTAATCCAGTAATAGAGGATTCTAATGTTTAGCATCAATGCCAACTCTACCAACAATATCCCTCATTGGTATTGATGGAAACACTAATTTGGTCCTCCCCCTATGGTATTGAGATTCGGCTCATGTCCAGTTAGAAACAGATAAGGAAAATAGCTTCATTGAGCACATCCAACATATCCACCAGCAGGTCCATGACGTTATGGAGAAATCAAATTCTAAGTACAAGCAATGACATGATCAACATCGGGTGCCACACAAGTTTCAGATGCACGATAATGTCTGGTTTCATTTGCAAAAGGAATGCCTTATCGGAGCCTATAGGAAAATCAGACCACTCCGATATGGTCCTTACACCATTACGAAGGACATGGGAGACAATGCATTTGATATAAGCATTCCCCCATTCCTTGGCTTGCACCCAGTGTTCAAATAGGCATCACAAGGGGGACTTATCTATTGGCCATGATTCTAGGTTCGGTAGTAGTGTGAACAGGAGTTGGGGTAACAGGAGGTGTTTGGGTTGTGGAGGAAGAACTAGAAGTAGTGGTGGGTTGTTGGGTGATGATTGGTTGGAGAGGAATTGAAGGGATGAATGGAGGGGTGGAGTGGACTTCAGAAAAGTGAGGGAATAATGGTGAACTAGCAGAAAGTGACGATGTTTCAGAAAGTTTAGGGGTTCTATTGGTGATAACGAAATTTGATTCATAATTTTCTGGTTCAAGGATATAAAGCATGTTCTCACTTCTCCAGCTAGAATTTGAATAAAAATTCTCATTTGGACATCAACCACGTCAATCTCGTAAATTTCAAAGTAATTTATCATTTTCCTTGCTGTAGGGCTATGTATGTTCCAGTCCCATCAATATTGACGTGGTTGATATATCTTCACCTCAATCTATGAAGATATATCTATCCCATCTATATACGAGTTTCTTTGCCAATCAAATCCCACCCTTGTTGCCGCAATATATCACTGTTGTATCCAAAACATGCTCAAATAGCTATCTTCCTTAACCAAATTCCCTCGCAGCTAGCAAACAATGTACTCAACCTCAGTTGTTGCTACGGACTTCTATTTCCTGCTCATCATCACAAATCCCAAGCGAAAGCATCACCTAGATGTGCTCTTCCAAGGTCCTTCATCTCAAACTCAGAGACCAGCTCCCTCTTACACTCGATCATCAAAGGCTCACTACCTATCAAGAATAGATCATCAACATATAAAACCAAAAGGCATACCTTGAACCACCTTGAAGCAGAGAATGGAGTCAGCACTTGCTTCTTGTGGATCCAAGCTTCATCAGGTAACTATCAATGCGGACATTCAGGCTCGAGGAGCTTGCTTCAAACCATATAATGTTTTCTTCAACCTGCAAACATGAGTCTTCCTTTAAAAACATCGGATAGTCATCTATTCATGTCCAGAAGCCTTGCTTTATTCTAAGTGGTTCAGTTTGTAATGAAATTCAACTAAACTAAAAACATAAACCCAGAGATTGCTTTTGTGACCTAAATATTTGCACCATGTCTTGTAATTTTTGAATTTAAACCTCTTCATGACCAATTTTAGTGCTTTGTTATCCAATTTTACCTTCATCTCCTTCAACTGAATCCACTAGATCAACTGAAAAATCTATTAGAACTATATTTGTTAGATTGAAGGAAGCTAGGCAAGGAACTATTGCTTTAGGATAGGATATAGGATATGCTTACAAAAACTATAGAAATCATCACACTTGTTACAAGTTATAATTTGTTTGAACTATATCTATAGACTCACCACCACCCTTTCTCTTGCTACTTGCTTTGCTTCTAGGTCTTGATTGGTTTGGAATCCAACTTCAAGCATCTCCATTTACGCTAATAGTCCAAGATCAATGATTCATGATCATGTAATCAATTTCTCTATAACGTATCTATACACATTGGAGTCTTTCTATTAAGAATTAAGGCTCAAGTTATGCACTCTTCTTCTTTGACTTGGGAATTTTCCTTATGTGCACATTTTCATATAACAAAATTAAGTACTCCCTTTGATTGGCCTCATTGCCTTTTTGCAAAGATTCAAACATTACCGCCAAATCACTTAGCTTAGATTTCTTGGATCCATTAATGACTTATGAAAATATTTGAATGCATAAGCAAGCTAGGATTTCCTCCGACTTTTATATTGATTTGGATTTACTATTGTTGATTCCTTGAGAAAGGGTCTATAAGGTGAAGCCCACACTTGTAACTGCATTTGTGTAATTTTTGGCATCAGTTGCTCTTACTTGGCAGAAGGTTTGTGTAACTATTCTCAAGTTTGAGATTCTCTTAGATCTGGCATCTATAGTTATGGCATATCTCAGATAAGGCATCTACTTTAGCTATTTTCTTTGGAATTCACACTTGTTTTCTTTTGTGTGTATACAATTAACTCATAACGCTCCCACTACTATGTAACACTGTTAATTAGGAATATGTTTTGCAACTATCCATACTTTAGGTCTACTTCAAGTCTAACGATGGTATAACATACCGTTGCAACTTCTTTCTAGTATCTAGGTAATGCACACCCTGACCGATCCACAAAATATGTAACATTCCATAGATCCACACTTGTATATAACACATACCATAAATCTAACTTCTTACTTTTGGCTTGCAACATATATCATTGTCTGTGTAACACATACTTCTTGTAATGCGTATTACTATGGATTCACTGAGTTGGCAAACTATGTAACACAGGGGAAATACCTTAGGTTCGCAGATTGGACTAGATTCCTTGACATGTAACTAATATATGATTCACATTTAGACTAGGTAATGGTTCCACAAGTGATGTAACACTTCCATAGTCTAACATACACTCAGCTCAACCTCACCACTTCTTTCTGTAATATTTATTTTTGTTTGCTCAGTATTGCTCCATTTCATGATTTTCATCTTCTATTTTGTGTGGAGGAAACATTTCTCTCATTGCTATTTATTCATGTTGTTCATTCATTCTTGTAAAAGAATTGTCTCAGTTGTCATTGTTATGTATTTTGCTGTATTTTTTTTAATGTTTATTGATATAGATATATATTAATTATAGATGTTATCTTTGTCCTTTTCTTCTTCTTGCAACTGATGACTATGTTTTCTTGATGGATGCATTCAACAATTGTAATAGATCAGTCATTCAATAATATTTATTAACACCTTTCCATTCCTTGATGAAGAACATGATCAATTTTCAATGATCTCAACCTTGGTTCTTTAGGCTTCTCAAGTCCTGTGATCTCTCTCATTTTCTGTCTTATTTAGTTTGTTCAGGAACTATATGTCTTAGTTCCATGCATGCTTTTGTAACTTATTAGGGTATTTTAAGTGCGTCTTGATCTCCAACATTGTAGATTCACAATCATCACAATCATTCTGCTTTCTATTTAGAGCAAGAGATGACGAATCACTGCACATACTGAAAAAACTCCTTTGGATTGATAGTTGCAATCTCTAAGAAAATGGTAGGGGCATAGTGGTTGACCATTGATATACACTCGGTACAAAAAACACCAAGTTTTAAAAATTTATGATGCAACACAGTATAAGCCTCAAACTGAGTCATGTTATTACTAACATAATTTGTTGCATCTTCTATAAATTGCTCACACATTGCACAAGTTGTGTCATCACCTGCATCAAATGAAGGGGGGTATTTTCCCATATCTAACTTGTATTGTAAATCATTTTTGTTGTTTTCGTTACATAATCCTGTATCAATGCAAATATTATCTTCACTAAGGCACTCTTGCATAGTTTAAACAACCTCTTGTATATATGTTCCTAATTTTTCATGACACTTAGACTTAAATAAAATGGCAACTCCTTGTAGATAATTTTTGCAAGCTTCACAAAATTTTCTAGCATCTCTAGGTTTGATAGAACTTCCTTTGAAACCTCCATACATGAAAAAAATACAAAGTGATCCATGGAATTTAAGTCCCCCACTTTTAGAAACTATTTTCTCCAAAGGGACATGAGATAGGAGGCGTTCAATATTTAACATTTTCCACACACTTTCAATAATCTTCTGATTTACTCTTGAAATCCTTGGAACTGATTCTGGCATGTATCCACTAAGATTTACTTGTTGAGCCTCCTGAACATATTCTACAACAACCATTTAGCACAAAATACATGAACCCACTAGCCATTAGTA
Organism: Pinus taeda; assembly: GCA_000404065.3. Lineage (NCBI taxonomy): Eukaryota > Viridiplantae > Streptophyta > Pinopsida > Pinales > Pinaceae > Pinus > Pinus taeda. The sequence goes on along the minus strand of APFE030223938.1, from coordinate 301,791 downwards.
GCCATCTTAAAACCATGACCGCTCAAAACACCACATAGTGCACACTTCACATCACAAACATAACACACAAATAAATACATCGAGCGATCCACAAATATCGCAATGATGGAGCCATTTTTCTCACACCATACTCTAGTTCAACAAAATACATAACAAATAATTAATACATGCATAATAAGATCATATGATTAGCTTCCATGTCTTAAAGGAACACCATTTTAGCTTCTCTCCCCTTTAGGTGTTTCATATTACATGATCGCTACTGTAATATAAACACTGATTGAATTCTTCTTTGCTCATGACTTCCTTCATTTCCTTGAGTAGCTCCCCTTGAGATTATGCATTTATTCTTATCTTGTGGACCCGTCTTTGGATTTTAGGTACTTAGTCACACCATGCTTATACTGTGGTTGCATCTTTAATGATCCCTTATGCAACTCATGATGTCGCTGTAAGCTCCCCCTAAGGCCATGTTGACTTTAATTTTTCATCGAAGTCACTCGCTGTTCTTTCTTCTTTTTCCACATTTTGGTGGGCTGCCTTATGATCTGTGCATCTCCTTTTGGATTCTTGTTTAGTCTGATTTGAATGACTTCCTCTTTTTGTATGGGTTTCTTTAAATAACTAGGAAACTTGCAATATTTATCCATGTGGCCAATATTGTCACATATATAACATCTTGTGTGACCCAAAAAGGAGGGAAAATACTTGTGCCTTATGATGCCATTATCCACATACAACTTTCCCTTTGCATACAATGCAGTCCTAGTCTTCTTTGCATAAGAATTGTAGTTAATAACCTTATGGAAAAAAAAATTTGCATGAATAACAATATCCATAGAAATAAATTATATATTTTATGGTTGATGATCTTCGCATAGGGACTGCTATTCCTTGATTGCTTGTTTGAGAGATCTTACATTTCTTTTGCGTCTTTTGCTGATGAACCCTTCAGATTTGATTGCACCTACAATTAGCTGCAACAAGGCCAACAATATTGTAACAATAACATTCAACATTATTCATTATGGGAGAAAAAGAGTTGCTATTCCTACTTTGGAACATTTAACACTTACTAAATCCATCCTTAGAAGCAGATGGAATTCTTGTAGAAGACACTTTCTTTGGTTCACTCCTCGGTTATTTCTTCTATTGCTTGTTCTTGTTTTCTTCCTTACTAATCATGCTACTGCCATCTTCTTCTATAGGTATTTTAGATACTCCCTTATTATCTCCTATGGTTTCCTTCGAGCTAGATCTTCTCTTTTCTAGCTCATTTCTTGTTGAAACTACCTCAACTTATAATCTATCACATTGTTCCTTCTTTCCTTCAGTTGGTTGCTCATTACCTCTTCAACTCTCCTTGCCTCTTCAAATTGGGATTTCAAGTTAATAATTTATTCTTTAAAATCATGCTCTCTTTCTTCAAGTATCTGAAGAAGTTACTTCTTATCGCCATTTTCCATTAAGAGCCTTTCTATTTCAACCAGTGCTGAGTCAGGTTTATCTAGGCCTTAAACTTTCTTCTCCTCGTGACAATCAACTACATTCACACAAGGATAATAGATCTCATTAGAATGAAAATTTTCTTTCCAAGAAATATTTTTATTATTCTTTTTCTTCTCTTATTCTCTTGATGTTATTAGTATCTCCTTAATGCAGGACCTGGAACCTGTCCCATACATCTTTTGCATATTTTATATCTATTACCTTTTCAAGATCCAAATTGTGAAGTTTGTTGTAAATTGCACATTTAACCTAGGCATTCAATTACTGAACTTATTTTAAATGGGGATCTTCACCATAACCATTGGTAACTACCTTCTATACTTTAGACCCATGAGCAATTAATTCATGTTTTACCTTCTCTTTCCATTCCCTAAAGTTTGTGGCACTTAGCATATGTTGGGTGCGTTATATTATTTCCATGACTTTCCCCACACGTGGTTATGTTGTGTTGGGCATAGCAATGGGGTGACATCCCCCTTGCCGGGGGGTGGTAGCCCCTTGCACGGGTTCCAGGGTAGCAACCAGAGATTTTTTTTATGTCGACCCAATAATAGTTGGGCATACCCAAGGATGGGGGAAAACCAAAAGATGGTGGGTGGACTACCCATTATTTTTCACATGGTTTTCACACATGGTTTTTGGAATGATGGTTTTTGCCCATATTATTTTGTAGATCTGGTCAAGGGGATTACAATTATGTTATAATCTAGGGTTAATGGATTGGAGTTTATGAATCCTTCAATATGTATATATATATATGTATTATAACATTGAAATGAATATAGTGAAAAATTAATCTAGTTTTCCTAGTTTAGGTTCCAGGAGAAAATATCTATGTATATTTTAAGTTCTAGCCATTATATATTTTCTATTTGCTTTGAGAATTTGTTTGTAGGTAATTTTTGTATAGGGTTAAAACCTACATCTAGTATCAGAGTTGTTTTAGCTTTAAGGGGACACCTTTTCTACTGAGGGGTTTTTCTCGAGCCTGTGGTAGGCCCTATTACAAGGGAGATCTATAGGATTGATTCTTGCGGTGAAAGAAGATGGCGAATATTGGAAATATAGAGATCAAGAAATTCAATTGATAGAGTTTTGAGTTGTGGAAGCTCAAGATGTAGGATTTGTTGGTGGGTAGAGATCAGTGGACCACTGCAGATCTAGGTACGACACCAATAGGAATGTCGGTAGAAGACTGAGAAAAGTTATATCAAAATGAAAAGAGCACAATACGATTATGTCTCTTAGATTCAATATTGTTGAATGTATCAGGGGAAGATATGCCAAAGGATTTGTGGGACAAGTTAGGGACTTTTTATCAATCTAAGTCTCTAATGAAAAACCTGTTCCTGTGAAAAAAGTTATATAACCCGAGGGTGAAGGATGGAGACTCAGTGACATAACATCTGAATGCCTTTAATACTATGGTAAGCTAGTTGGTATATGATGATATTAAAATTTTAGACAAAGATAAGTGCATCAATCTGTTGTGTTCTCTACCAGACTCATTGGATAGTCTTGTAGTTGCTATAGGTAGCAATACAACTACCATGAAGTTTGATGAAATAGTCTCATCCTTGTTGCCAAAGGAGATGTGATGAAAAAATATAGAGAGAAATAACAGAGATGCCTTATCGGTAAGAAAACCATCCTAAAAAATAAAAAAAAAATAAGTCCTCAAGTGGGAATCTAAATCTAGAGGGAGATCTAAATCTTTGGGAAAATCTGTAAAGGTATGTTGTAAATGTGGAAAAGAAGGGCACTACAAAAAGGATTGTAAATCTAAAACTCCTAAGAAAGGAAAGGGATATGATGATTCCCTTTCTACAGAGGCGAAAACTACCTCAGATGAAGGTGGGGATGTGTACTTGGCTTATTCTTCAAGTACACATGTAGATCATGAGGCATGGTTGATTGACTTAGTTGCATCTTTTGACTTCACTCCCTTGTTGGGTGCAACCCAACTTGGCCTAGTTTTTTGCAAGAAATCTGCATTTTATGGAGCAGAGTGCGCAGTGGAGTGTGCAATGAAGTGCACAACGGAGTGCAAAGTGGACTGCACAATGGAGAAGTTTTGGATATACCACACGTTATAAGGGCTTCGGGATAGGGCCAAGCCCCTTTCTTTTGTAATTTTATAAAAGATCAATGGTTTTCAGATCATAGTTTCTTGTATTAGGGAATCCATGGTATATGGACCATGGTATTGCAATGATGTATCCTCAATGTAATAATATATATAGGGTAATAATAAAGAAGAAGCTGTATACTTGTGATTTGTGGTTTGGAAGAGAAGGCGAGGCTTTGTAGTTGAGTGTGCAAATGACCTGTATCTTAGTGTGCAAGTCAATAATTGTTTATTGTACAAGAATTATCATTATAAGAAACAATTCTTGTGAACGTAGTCCCACATTAGGATGGACCATGGTAAAATTGGTGTCTTCATGTGTATATATTCTTATTATCTATTGTAGACTAGCAATTAATTACAATTTCATTTTATTACAACACAGTGATGATTATGGGTTTATATGATATCTTTATGTGATTAATTGAATGCGATGAAGTGATTTATGAATATTAAGTGTGAGAAAATAGAATAATACCACATCTCCACATCTCTCAAGGCTGAAAACCTAGTTTTACATCCTCCCATAATCACTTTGGGTAAGACTGTGATCTGCTTGCAGGTTGTTGCCGAAAGGGCCAGTGATTTAGGCTTTTGTTGGTGTGTAGTATAGATCAAACCTGGGTCAACCAAATCATAACCAACAAATGGTTCCATTGCTCGGACCAGGATATGTTTGAGATATATGTTTATGTGGCATCCGTTGAAGAAGGAGATTCAATATTGGCTAGAATCAAAGAAGCGAGAATTTGCAGGTCAAGAGAATAGAAACCCTATTTTAAAGTTTGAATCTTGGTTACAGAGATATATTTCCACACGTTAATACAAAATTTTCTTTGCATTATTTCATGTTGAATTGTACGAGTGGATATCAAGGTTGACTGAAAGAAATACCTATTTTAAAGGTGGAGAACATATGACATGGAATCCTAAATTGATACAATGACTCAAGAGCACTGACAACAAGATTTCAAGGGCTATCGGTTTCTGGATTGATAGTATCTTGGGAGGATTCATTACTAAGTTCACAGTAGACCAAATCGTTTCCTACAATGAAGTAGAATGACAATTCTTCAAAGGACCGTGAGGTAAGTATTTAAAATATTTGAAACTTTGGGTTAAGATGCTTCTATGTGAAAGGGGATTTTTACAAATGCAGTCAAATACTTAGTTTACTTATGTTTGGAAGAAGAGAGAATAAATTTGAGCCAGAGATCACAGTAACGTGAAGTGGAAAAATATATAGAGTAGATACTAGAAAAAGAGTTCGTGGAAAAGACCCAAAGACATTTGTAGAAACTAAATATAGTCCTCTATTGAGTGACTTTGAAAGTGAAAGGGAAGATAGCCACCCCGACAAGACCCAAGTAGCATTGCAATACTCACCTTCTAAGCCTGAGAGTTTGCAGAAGCCAGAATCCAACAAGAGCCAAGATATTTTTGACTCTCCCCCTGCCCCTCCCTCTCTAAGAACAAATATGGATGATGATATTAAGCTATCTATTTTCAAAGTAACTGGATTGGAAGATCCAAAGCAATTTTGGTTTTTATGTGAAGATGTATAGACTACGAAGCAGATCAATAATGAAAATATAAAGAAAGCCCAACTCATTACGACGCTCCAAGATAAATCATTTACATGGTATATGAAATATTCAAATAATCATATTAGAACATTTGAAGATATTAAATCAGTGCTGATAAAACAATTTAAGAAGCCAAAGTCTGAGTCGTAGTGCATTAGTTAGTTAAAATAAATTAAATAGAAATCTACTGAGTATATTTGGGAATTTTATTAGAGATTTAAGGAATTCTTGGATCAAGTGAGCTTAGAAATAGCTCCACAACAACATCAAGAATTTTTTTATAGCTGCATTGTTACCTCATATTAAATTACCATTGATGCAACTAAAGATAAAAAGTTGTTGTGTGTGGAGCATGATTGTTCAGAAGTCTTTGTTTCAGCCAGATGTATACCCTAGGAAGTTTGTACACCCCTCCACGCAGGAGGGTGCAGGGAGGGCTTGTCCCCCTCGCGGGGGTCCGGGGGCCAGCGGTCCCTCGGCAGGGGCTTGGGGGTAGCGCCCTCAAAGCTAAAAACAAATGTAAAATTGCATTGTAAAAGTATAGTAATTTCTAGTCAATCTGGGCCATTCATTAGGCAGATGATCTGATGGTAGAACTTATGTTTAGTTTAGGGTTTTTTGCCCTAGAAGGCAACCCCTCTCTTTGTAAGGGCATTGTATTTCAGGCTGTGATATAGATGTGCATTCTCTGAGCGAGAAATAGAGAGGTGAGTCTGTGAGAGAAAACAAAGGATACTACAGTGGATCTGTTGTAGGTTGTGTCTCTTCATTTTGTTGGATAATAGAAAGGAAGGACTGGCTATTCAGGGCGGACGTAGCCCAAAATGGGTGAACCACGTATATCTGTGTCTCCCTTGTTTTATGCGTTTTTTGTGTTTATATTTATGCAATATTTTATGTGTTTCATTGCTCCATAATATATAATTTTATAACAACTGGTATCAGAGCTGAAGGTCTATTTGGCTGATAAACTCGTAGGAAAGAAGGGTTCCTCATTCGAGTGGGAGCAATGGGAAAGATGGTAAGTTTAGGGTCAAGAAATTTAACGGCCAAAACTTCTCGCTATGGAAGATGCAGATGGAAGATTATCTGTATCAGAAAGATCTATTCCTACCATTGGGCGGAAAAGAAAAGATGTCGACGGGTATGACAGATGAAGAATGAAACCTTCTCGATAGAAAGGCACTCGGAACATTACGATTGTGCCTCACAACGTTGGTCGCCTTCAACATTTCGAAGGAAACAACAACAAAGGGTTTGATTAAGGTGTTGGAGAAACTATATGAAAAACCCTTGGCCTCAAACAAGGTATTTCTTATGAAACGATTGTTTAATATGAAGATGTCGGAAGGTGGATATGTTGCAGACTATTCAAATGATTTTAATATTGTTACAAGTCAGTTATGTTCTATAGGGGTAAACTTTGATGATGAAGTTAGAGCTCTGTTATTCTTGTGCTCACTACCATAAAGTTGGAATGGTTTAGTAATGGCCATTAGTAACTCTGTCTCTAGATCTAGTACTTTAAAGTTTGATGATGTTGTCGGTGCTATCCTTAGCGAGGAAATGCGATGGAAAAGCTCCAATGACACATCCGGTAATGCTTTGAGTGCAGAGTCTAGGGGAAGAAAAATGGAAAAAGGAAAGAGCTCAGGATATCGTAGTAAATCAAAGAAAGGCAAATCCAAGTCCAGATCGGGGATAGTGTGCTGGAAATGCGAAAAGAAAGGACACCTAAAGAAAGACTGTAGATCTAGGATGGGAAGAGAAGGAGATGCACAACAAGTAAACAATCATGAAGCAAATGTGATAGGTGAGGTGTTACAAGATGCTTTGATTCTTTCTTTCGAAAATATTACTGATTCTTGGGTGGTAGATTCAGGGGCCTCATTCCATGCCACACTTGATAAGAAATACTTTCATGACTATGTTCAAGGAGAATTTCAACAAGTTTGTTTGGGTGATGATAAACCCTGTAAAATTGTTGGCATGGTTAAGGTTATTGTAAAACAACAAAATGGAAACCAATGGCTATTAAAGGAGGTAAGGCATGTTCCAGATCTAAAGAAAAATTTGATTTCAACATGGTAGTTAGGCGGTGAAGGTTGTGTGACAACTTTCACAGAAAAAGCTTGGAAGGTCACCAAAGGAGCCCTGGTAATAGCAAAAGGTGAAAAGGTTGGTACATTGTATTTATGCAATGGTATTTCTAACTCTGTTAATGCTTTAACTTCCAAAGGAGCAGATGCAACATTATGGTGTCATAGGCTTGGAAACATGAGTGAAAACGGGATGAAGATTATTCACTCAAGGAATTTGTTGCCGAGCTTGAAGAATGTTGATTTGGACTTTTGTGAGAATTGCATTTATGGAAAGCAGAAGAGAGTCAGATTTCTGAGAGTTGGGAAAGAAAAGAAGAGCAAAAAATTAGAGCTTGTGCATACAGATGTATGGGGACCTGCTCAGGTATCATCTCCCGGTGGCTCTCGTTATTATGTTACTTTTATTGATGATGCAACTAGAAAAACTTGGATTTATTGTATAAGAATAAATCTGATGTATTTGATACTTTTAAGAAATGGAAAGCTTTGGTTGAGATTGAGACAGGAAAGAAATTGAAGTGTCTTAGATCAGACAATGGAGGTGAATATTGTAGCAGAGAGTTTGATAGGTACTGTTCAGAGCATGGAATTCGCAGAGAGAAGACAGTTCCAAGAACACCACAAGAAAATGGTGTGTCAGAAAGGATGAACAGGACAATCATGGAGCGTGCAAGGTGCATGAGATTGCATGCAGGATTGCCTTTACAGTTTTGGGCAGATGCTGTAGATACTGCTGTTTATCTAATAAACAGAGGGCCTTCAAGTTCCTTGGATGGTGGTGTTCCAAAGGAAGCATGGACTGGTAAAAAGGTAAACTACTCCTTTTTAAAGCCTTTTGGTTGTGAGGCCTTTGTCCATATTGATAAAGAAAATAGAACAAAGCTTGAGGCAAAGTCAAAGAAATGTACCTTTATTGGATATGGTGTTAATGATTTTGGTTATCGCCTATATGATTACGAAAATCACAAAATCATTAGGAGTAGAGATGTAATATTCAATGAAAAGGTCTTGTATAAGAATCAGTTGCAGGAAAAGAAACAGGAAAAAGAAAACAAGGAATACACAGTCCTTGATGAAATCACTGAAAAAGTAAAGGTGCCTGAAAATAATAATAATCAACAACCACAACAACAACAACCACCACAACAGCAACAGGCACCCCAAACACATGAAAGTGGTGTTAGAGGATCTACCAGGATAAGTAGACCCCCTGAACGGTACTCTCCTTGATTATATTATTTATTTTTGACTGATTCTGGTGAACCTGAATGTTATGAAGAAGCAATGCAGGTTGAAAGTAGGAATAAGTGGGAGGTAGCCATGGAAGAAGAGATGGACTCCTTAATGCATAACCAAACTTGGGACTTATTCAGGTTTCCTGCAGGAAATACTACATTGAAGAATAAATGGGTTTACAGGCTGAAGGAAGAAGATGGAGGAAAACAGAGGTACAAAGCTAGACTTGTGGTGAAGGGGTTTGCATAGAAGAAGGTATTGATTTTGATGAAATATTTTCTTCTGTTGTTAAAATGACTTCAACCAAAACTATTCTAAGTCTAGTAGCAGCTAAAGATTTGCATCTTGAGCAGTTAGATGTAAAGACAACCTTTCTCCATGGGGATTTGGAGGAAGAGATATATATGCAGCAGCCAGAAGGATATGAAGTGAAAGGGAAGGACAAACTAGTGTGCAGGTTGAAGAAGAGCTTGTATGGATTAAAACAGGTTCCAAGGCAGTGGTATCTAAAATTTGATAAGTTTATGTTTGAACAAGGTTATACTAGATGTCACTCTGATCATTGTGTTTATTTGAAAAAGAAAAATGATGGCAGCTATATTATATTGTTATTGTATGTAGATGACATGCTTGTTGCAGGGTCTAACATGCAGGAAACAAATGTACTCAAAAGAAAATTGGCAAATTCATTTGCAATGAAGGATTTGGGAGCTGCAAAACAAATCCTTGGTATGAGAATCACTAGAGACAGGGAAAATCACAAATTAACATTGTCTCAGAATGAGTACATACAAAAGGTGTTGAAAAGATTTAATATGCATAATGCAAAACTAGTTAGTACACCTTTTACTAGCCATTTCAAAATTAGTAAGGAAATGTGCCCAAAGACCCAAGAAGACATGGATTATATGTCTAAAGTTCCATATCCATCAGCAGTTGGAAGCTTAATGTATGCAATGGTCTGCACAAGGCCTGATATTGCACATGCAGTGGGAGTTGTAAGCAGGTACATGAACAATCCAGGAAAGGAACATTGGATGGCAGTGAATGGATTCTCAGATATTTGAAAGGTACCACAAATCAAGCATTATGCTTTGGTGGTTCAAACATTTCTCTACAGGGATATGTTGATGCAGATATGGTAGGTGACAGAGATAAACAGGAGGAGCACTACAGGATATGTATTCACTGTTGGTGGAACAGCTGTCAGTTGGGTTTTAAAATCCAAAGTGTTGTTGCAAACCTTTCAAGAACAGAAGCAGAGTATGTTGCTGCTACAGAGGCTAGTAAAGAAATGATCTGGTTACAAAGGTTTATGGTGAATTGGGTAAGGAGCATGATAAGGGCACGTTATACAGTGATAGCCAAAGTGCCATTCATCTTGCAAAGAACTCAGCATTTCATTCCAGGACTAAACACATACAGCTCAAGTACCATTTCATACGATCAGTGTTGAAGATGGACAGTTGAAGCTGGAGAAGATACACACTAGCCAGAATCCTGCAGATATGCTAACAAAAGTTGTAACCAGGGAGAAACTGAGAACATGCTCAGTTTCA